>SRSI01000067.1:0-14534 GCA_005656395.1 Strongyloides papillosus | reverse complement strand
TTTCTTCACTGACTTGATGGTGAATTATTTCTGCCTTGAATTGGGAAATTTTGATAACTCTAGGAATTATTTTTAGTTCTCCTGATTTGGAACACTTTTTTAAAAGGAAATATGTTCTGCTTCAGGGGTATCAAAAATGTTAAAATATCCATTTCAAGTAATTCTTTTAAATCATTTTCTGAATAGATCAAAATTTTTCATATTGAAATAATGCACTATAAGAGAATAATAAAGGTTTATCACTAAGTGAAGTACGGCATATTCATGGAAATTAAAAGAATAACTTGTAAAATTTAGTTTTATAAAAGATTTTATATGTGGATGATTGCTTAATCCTAAATTTGTAGTTATTATTTTATAAACATTCAAACTTCTCTTAATGTAGAATTTCAACATCTATCGTGATTTTCGTGGTTGGTTGAATTAGAATTATTTTCTGAAATTGACATGATAATGGCTTTAAGAATTCTTCATCACTACTTTCGACAATATTCCTCTATTTTTTTCTGATCTAATAACTTAATTTTAGAGAAATTATTAGTATCAATTTTGTAGAAGTATCTGCCGTTGATTTAGAATATAGTAGAGACCAGAAAAATTAGATTTTGAAAATATAAAAGCTTCCACTATATGTAGTGGATACTTGTGTACTTGATGTTTCTATTTATCAAAAAAAGAGTATGTCTTTTCATTGCTATTTGATTCCTTCATCTTATAAGTATGGATTATTTACATTTATCATAAATATTTTGAAATGTCCCTTTATAATTGATAAAATATTCTCACTTAAATTTTTAATATGCACTAAAAATTGCGTTTTAATAAAATAAAAATAATCAATTTGATCGTTGGAAATAATAGTTGCATAAACCATATAATAGTTTTACAATTATAAAAAAAAATCATTATCATTTGATAGAAATAAAAAATGTCTTAAACAAGTCAGAAAATTTTTAATATCTTTTGGTATCCAAATACCAAGATATTTTTAGTGATATTTGTTTCTTTTGGAATTTGACTTATTGACGTAATATCAACTTCTTTGCCAGTATAGCAGCATATCTCCACATTTACACAAAACATCTCCCATAGTTCGTTTTCCTTCTTATTGAGTACAAAGAATATAGTACCATTCTCCTTTTTTACTTCAATAGCATTATCGAAAATATTTACTGCAAACATCTTCGAAGCAATCGCAGTTAAATACTTTTTACAAAAGTTTTCATCAAGTGGTTCATCACAAAATAAAAATGTTATTATCGATTGAGGTATTGGATATATTTTTCAGGAGGACGCCTATAAAGTACATATAACAAGTATCATTTTCCCTTTAATTTCATTAATTAAAAGAGAATCATTTTGCTAAAGTAGAAATATCGCTTTCTCTTCCTTCCTTCTCATTTTTTTTTATTATGAATGTTTAAATTTTCCTCACAAAAATATCCTTTTCAAATTATTACTTTCTTTTCAACATAATTTATAGTTGTCTAATTTTGTAAAGTACTCATTTCCATTCCCCATTCTATAACATTATTAAAAGAAAATCCTGCATTTTCAAATTCAGTTGTATCAATTCCGTACGTATCTAAGTAAGATACTCCATGACAGTCCTATCTGTTTCAAGTTGGCCATCTAGAAAATACATAATTTTTGTAATGTCTTGACATAGTAATGTTGATACACTCATTAATACACTTCTTACATCGTTTTCATGATTTTCATTTAGTTTTTTAAATAACTCGTAAAAAGAAAACTTTATATCACATTTTGGATTTTGTTACCAGCATATTTAATTTCTTCAATTGTTGGCAACTTCATCGTAATGTCATACTTATTTTTGCCGAATGATCATTAAAAACTAAACTTAAGTTATTTTCGTCGTTTTTAATGTTGTTATTAAATCCACCAAAAGGAGCATTTGGTTTATTAGAGGAATGGTTGTAATTATTCTACTGAAGATCAATAACAGTTATTTTGAACCATCATTATTTTTTAAAAATGGGGCATTTTTGATTCTTCTTCTTTTGAGACAATAGAAGTTGAAACATCAGGACTTTTTGTTTGGTGGAATCATTATTGTATGTACGCAAATTTTCCTTCCAATCTAAGAAGCTTTTAACTTTCAATATCTTCTTCTGATATATTGAGTTGAATTGTTTGGGGTAATTTTGTACTACCTCTTTGTTCCGATTCAGCAGTAGCGATGCAACTTTGGCAGTCAGATTTTTCAGCAGAGAGCATGTTGGTTTATCCATAATTTCTAAAATTATAAGAAATAACTTAAGTGTTTATTAAAATTATCATTAAGTTAGGGCATACACGAATAAAATATACTGAAGAAAGAAACGATTATTATATTGAAATATTTGATGATTGATTTTCAATATGTTTTAAAATAAAAATGAAGAAAGAACACTAATAATGAAAATTTAATCTTCATACCATGACTTGTACAACAAATTGTTTTTATTATAATAGGCATTAGATGTCTTCGCAATATATGTATTATAAATTAAAAAAAACACATGAATCACTTTTTATATAATCTATACTATCTGTTTTATCTAATGAATTTCAGGGTCTATAGTCATCAGATTGAGAAATTGAAGCGTATTGAACCCACCCGATCTAATAGTGAACGAAGTTTCTTACCATTTTCTGTGAATTATCTCTTGATATCCGCTTCACCCATACTTTGTCATCTTCTACTCACAATTATCATCGTTCGACTTTTCTTCTTCTTCTTCATCCGATGTGATAATGATTCTGTGTTAATTCTTTTTTTATGCTGATAAAGTAAAGGTAGATGTTCGATATACTATGCCACTTCCTTGACTAAAAAGACATTTAATTACAAAAATTTATTTGAAAAAAGAAGTAGTAAAGCAATTAAATCAAATAGACAAGCACAAAACAATTCTGACTTTGCAAATATTACGCCACAAAGACATTAGTATTAGTGGTTAAAAAACATACCATTCTTGTTAATTCTAGTATCATTTTCATTTTTTAACCCGAAATTTGAGGTATCACCCATAGTTTGCAATGTGTTTTCACTATGATTATCTATAACCCTTATCGTAGAATTATTAGTAATGTTATTTAAAGAAATCGTTGCCTCTTCATGCGCATAAATCGCCGTTCCCGAACCATTATAAAGGAAAACGATGCCATCTCCAGAGCTAATAAATGACAAACGGGTAGAAATTATAAAGCACAGCATATTTGCAAAATCACATGCAAAGAACAATTTCACAACTTACGTTTGAATTTTATTGGTAAGAACCACTAAAATGGTTTTTTACCAAACACTTCTGCAATAGTTTGGTTTAAAGATATATTATAAGCATTCTTATCAACACCAAAAGTAAATACCGGCGCTTTGTAAGATTCCAAAGTTGAACGATGTTTTGATATTAAATAAATATGAAAGAAAAATAAGCAGGATAAAGATATACCAAACATGTAGAAATAAATTCCAGGAAATATTAATTGGAAGCTTGTACCAACAGAATTTAATGTTCCTGAGTGTGAAGAGATTCCTTTTATAAAAAAATAATAGTATCTAAATTCGATAATGCAACAAAAAGCAAAGTACCAAACCATATCCAAGAAATAGAATAAAAATATTTATAATTGGAATACATAATACACAATTATTGACCCATGGACAATGGTGATCGAATTTCAAAATGCACTTCCTACATATTGAGCAATGATGAGCTCTGTCAGGCTTCACTAGAGAACATTGATGACAGTATCGATATGCCTGATCATATAATCTATTTTGAATAGGAGATTATGCCATTTTTACTATCTTCGTACAATTTCCTTTGCAATATCATTACTACCTGCATTTTTAACATCTTCGTTGACTTCATATGGAAGATAAAACTCTTCTGGAATTTTTCCATTTTCAGTAAAAACCGTCGCTAGATATGACCACATAAATAATCCCGTTAAAATATGAAGAATTATTAGAAGACTATTCTTTTGAATAAATTATCAATAACTCCTAAACAATCAATTAAAAATTAGTCAAAATTTCCTTACCAAAACATAATATAACGACATAGGCATAATAGGCCCACCCAACATTCCAAACACAAGAACAACTGGAAACCACCGTACAAGATTAATGCAAACCATACATACTTTATTATTTAGTAATAAATCAAATATATGCTTTCTTTTTCCACATGTATTGTGATTCGTTGAATTTTGTACATTTATGGTTGTATGCAAATTACGTTCTTCAATGTCATTTTCATTATTTAATGTAACCATTCTTTAAAAAAAACTATAATATAACTTTGTAATTCCTTTCAAAAAGTCCTTTATAAGATGTATAGTATTATTTCCAAAGACTAATATTAAATTAAGAATAATAAAGTACGGTATTTAATACCTTAATTAAAATACAAGATTAAAACAAAAAATTTAAATAAGAGAAATCCTTTCCAATAATAATAATATAAAGTAATGCAAGTCCCTACCTATATGTGTAATTACTAAGAACAAGAACAACACGTTGGTGTATCGTCTATTCATGAGAACTAAACAATGCTCAGAAAAATATATTTGTAAAAATACTTCTTTTACTAATAAAATATCTCACCTTGATAATGGTATAGTAAAACAACACAAAAACAATCGATATTCTGTAGAAGTTTACGTTCTTAGATAAATAAATTTTTACCAAAAAAAAAACAAATAAAACTTTCAACCTATGACCGACCATCACACACAAATTTCTACATTGTAAAAGCAACTTTTCTAAATAACTCAAAAACAACACACCATAGAAAAAAATCGAAAATACATCACTTTTATATAATTTAATATTTTAGAAAATTGTAATATCGATACAAGTCATTTATCAGATACAGTTATACAATCATTTCTAGTTGTTTAGCATAGAATAATGTTTGTTCACTTATTCTTTTTGTATCAAGTTTTAAATTTCCTCCAGCAGCTTCTTCAGTTTTTGTATTGCCTTGTTAAAAACATAGATCTCACTTCTGTTCAAAGATGAATCGAGTTTCCAGTTGCGTTTTTTCAGCAAAAGCCTTCAACTCTTCGTCGTTGGTGAAATGGAGATGCTGGCGAGCATCTTCCTTTGACAATTTTTGAAAAGACTCTTCAATGTTTGTGGCTATTTCATCGCGAACAGTATCCATGAGAATCCTAACAAAAGCCATAAAATATGGGCTTGGTATGGTTTTTTCACTTAGAACAACTTTATTAAAGGCCCCTTCATTTATGTATTGTTCAAGTTTAACCGGAGTAGAAATATATGGATTATTTTTCTGAAGATCTGGACTAATTTGTTCCAACTGAAGATGGAAAGTAGATAAATCATTCATTGTTAATAAATACATTAAATAAAGTCCATTTAGTAAGTGAGCATTGGGAAATGCATCTATCGATGCTTCAGGATGAGACTTATAAAAATTAAGAACAATAGAAATTGACTCTTTAAATCCCTTCATATCGGATACACCAGCACGAAAGAGTGCATCGATCTCAAAAATATCCTCTAAAAAAGAATTTTAAACATCTAGAATTTTAAGCTTACTATGTATTTGGGTACATTGGTCTTTTTTAAATTGTTTAAATATTTCAGGATTTCTGAGTTCAGCTTTAGCATTCAAAAGTAATTTACTAATTACATTTGGATCACGTTGAGCCAATGTTTTGGACCACTCTGTTAACAAATCCTTGTAAATTCTTTCGAGAGCCATACGTCTTAGTAATAAATAGTAATTTGATGATAACCCGGACTAGTTAGTATATAACTCCAAAAAAAATCTGTATGAGATACATTTAGAAAAACGTTTCCCGTATTTTGGTGAGGGAGGTTTCTTTCATTTGTTACATTTTAAAGAATAACAAAATAGTAATAAATTTTTTATTTATTTTTCTATATATCCTATTTCTCGATATAGGTGTTTGTCGATGTAAAATTGAATTTTAATTTTTAAAAAACAGAATTCATTTTTTTGTTGAAATATGGCTTATAAAAGAAATGAAAGTATAATATATGAAGAGCGTGTATGTGATTTAAATGAACTTACTGATGGTTGTAGAATACAATGTCGCATGTCCAGAGAAGATAGATACAGTATGTTGATTACTTTATTTATAGAATTATAAATTTTTTAGGAGAAGCGGAAATAGTGACATCAAGAATTAATGGTGATGACGAAAAAGAATTCTATGTACATTATGTTGATTGCAATAGAAGACTTGACGAATGGGTCTCAGTTTCACAAATTGATACTGATTCCCCTGCTAAATTTCCTAGTAAAACAACAACATTTAAAAGGAAACAACCTAATCAGTATACAACAAATAATGATCGCGATTCACCTGATAAAGAAATAATAGATAGAAGGAAGAAAAGAAAAAATCTCAAGATTTCTGAGAATTCAATCGAAATTGATGTAAATGGTTGTGAGGATTCACCAGGACAACCGTCTCCTAAAGTGCCCTCATTAAGTGGTTCTATGTCAATGCATGGTCATTCTGAAGATGCTCAAGCACGTGTCCGTAATATTAATAATATTCAACTAGGGAAGCATATAATTCAACCTTGGTATTTCTCACCATATCCTCAAGAAATGACAAAATTAAATTGTATTTATCTGTGCGAATTTTGTTTAAAATTTTGTAATAGTTTTAAAACATTAGAAAGTCATATACGTAAATGTACTCTTTTTCATCCTCCAGGAGCTCAGATTTATAAACATGAAACGATATCAGTTTTTGAAATTGATGGTCGGAAGCAACAATCATATTCTCAAAATTTATGTTTATTAGCAAAACTTTTTCTAGATCATAAAACATTGTATTATGATACAGATCCGTTTTTATTTTATGTAATGGCTGAACAAGATGAAAGAGGTTACCATATTGTTGGTTATTTTTCAAAAGAAAAAGAGTCTGCTGAAGAATTTAATGTCGCGTGTATATTGGTCTTGCCTCCTTATCAAAATAAGGGTTACGGAAAACTACTAATAGAATTTAGTTATGCTTTATCACAAGTAGAGAAAAAAACTGGAAGCCCGGAAAAGCCTTTATCTGATTTAGGTTACGTTTCATACTTAAGTTATTGGCATGACGCGATATTAGAAGTGCTGTTTAGAAAACAAGATGAAGCGCTTGCAAGAGGTGAAAGACTAAATATATCGGTGGCAGAGATTGCAGAAGAAACGAGTATTAAAAAAGACGATATTCTTCAAACTCTACAGGTAATCATTTAATTGATATTATCTAAAAATACTCTTTTTATAGACGTTTAAAATATCACGCTACTACAAAGGTCAATTCGTCTTTGTGCTTTCAGAAGCAATAAAGGAGGCGCATTTAAAAAGACTTTTTAAACGACGAATAAGGATCAATAAAGAAAAACTTATTTGGACTCCTCCAAACTTTAAAAAAGCAACCTAGTATTATATGAGTGGCATATTTATTTTTATTAAACTTTTTTTTTGCGTTTTGTTTTTAGTAAATAAAGAATATTGATTTTTTATACGTATTAATTTTTATTACTTTTTTTTGGTTCTATCCATTTTAATTTATTTAAAATAATAATTCTTAAACGTCCTTTATTTTATAGTTTTTGGTCAATAATGTCATGGTTTTCAATATTACTGTTAAAAATAAGTAGAATTGATTATCATACATAGACGGTTTTATTAACATTATCTTCCCAACTACATCTTCTATTTCTAGATTATATTTTTATTCAATTAACAATATCCTTAATACACCAATTATTACATCTTTATTATAACTATAAATATATTATATAACTTTTATCAGCGTGCTAGAGAATACTTCGTTTGTTCACATTTATTTATAAATACAATTGACATAGGTTTGTTAACATTACTAGGTCTATTTTATATAAATATATTATTTGCAAATCTTTTCACTAAACTAAATATTTATTTTAAAATAAATGCAACTTAAAGAAGAATGCAAATTGTAACAATAATTCGAATTTTTTAAACTTGAAAAAATGAAGTATAAAGCTATTTTTTAAATGATTTAGTTTTAGAACTACGTAATATTTCAATAAAACTTAATATATTATATTTTTATATATATAAAATTATGATATAAAACGTCTTTAGAATATGTTATATTGATAGTCCTGATTGGTATACATCACAATAATAATATTTTTACTTTGCATGCATAACAAACATTATCTTAACATTTCACCATGTTAAAATATTTTATTATGTATACAAAAATTACTTTTAAATTTTATGTTGCTTGATTAACAAATTCTTTGAGCTATCATGGTTATATTACACGCTAACATTTTAAAATGGTCTTATAATTTGTTAACTAAAGTAAAAAAATTTTAATTAATTCCCATCAACTATGCCATTATAATATAAGCTGTATATGAGAGTTTGAGAAAAATTCAATAAATTTTATTTGTTAATATTTATTGCTTTTTATTTATGATACTTATAAAATATCTACCTTTTAGAATAATATAACTTATTTTTACTAAAAAAAAGTAATTATTTAATGTAGAATGCTAACAACGCAAGAATTAACTATATCATCATGTATTTCAATATCACTTATGATAGTATGTTGGTTGGTAGGTTATTTTAACTATTCTTTTCTCTGGATAATTTTTGCTATTATTGGACATATTGTCAAAACTATTACAACTAAAAATCGAGAAGAAAAAAGGACAGCATTACAAATATTAGCTTCCCAGGAGAGAGAAGCTGTTCTAGCACAATTAGATTTAAAGCAAAATGACTTGCCTGCTTGGGTTCAATTTCCTGACACAGAACGTGTTCTTTGGTTAAATAAAGTTATTCAACAATTGTGGCCTTACATTGGTGAATACTCTAAGAAATTTTTAGTTGAAATCATAGAACCTCAAGTTCGAGCACAAATGCCATCCCCTTTTAAAAGCTTTAAATTTATAAAAATTGATATGGGGGATTTATCCTGTAGAGTTGGTGGTTTAAAAGTATATACAAAGAATGTGGGAAGAGATAAAATAATTGTTGATATGGATGTAAGTTATGCTGGTGATGCAGATTTTACTGTTAATGTTTGTGGTTTTAATGGTGGGATGAATCAAGTTGTTTTAACAGGAAAAGTTAGATGTATTTGTCAACCTTTGCTTCCTTTTCCTCCTATGATTGGGGGTATATCTGCAAGTTTTATTGATTTGCCAAAATTTGATTTTAATTTAACTGGGATGGGTGAATTTGGTAATTTACCCGGACTTACTAATGCTATTCGTACAGTAGTAAATCAACAACTTCGAGATATGTGTGTTCTGCCAAATAAAATATTTGTACCACTTGCACCAGAAGTAGATATGACTACTTTATATTTCCCTGAACCAGATGGTGTAGTTTTAATTAAAGTTATTGAAGCTAGAAATTTAGAAAATAGGGATATTAGTATAATAATGAGAGATAAAAGTGATCCATATGTAGAAGTAAAGATTGGAGCAGCATATTTTAGGACAAAAACGATTGATAATAATTTAAACCCTAAGTGGAATGAAGAATTTGAAGCTATTGTTGAACAAGCATCTCTACAAAGCATTAGATTTGAAATTTTTGATGAAGATAAAACAGGTAGTGATGAAGAATTAGGTAGACTTGCTGTAGCAACCGAAAAAATTCAAAATGAAAAATCAATAGATAAATGGTATTATCTTGAAGGATGTAAACATGGTGACATTCATGTAGCATTTGAATGGTTAGCTTTACGAAGTGATCCTTTATATCTTACTAAACCAATATACTTAAATAATAGTAAATTATATAGTCAAGGTATTAATGATTTAAGAAAAAGTGGACCTAGATGTTTAGTTATGGTATTTGTTGATAATGTTAATAGTTTACCTTATCCTAAAGCTCATTTAGAACCTTCACCTTTTATAAAAATCCAACTAGATAATCAAATTCAAACTACTCCAATAAAATTAAATACAATTAACCCTCTTTATCAAAGTAAATTTTCCTTTTTTATCAATGGACCTCATGATAAATCGCTATTATTTACTGCTATTGATGATGGTACAAAAAGAACGTTAGGAGAACTTAGTATTCCGCTTAATAACGTTATAAGAGAACCTAATATGGAATATTTTCAACAAACTTTTTATCTTTCTCAGGGAGTTACGCAAAGTGCTATTGTCTTAACAATTAGGGTTCGAGCTCTAGAACCATCAAGTGTAACAGGAAACAATGGATTAGATAGTAAAAATAAAGGAGAATTCTATGGATCTGGACAACATATTGAGAGAGCAGACAAAAATGAATTTGGAAAAATCTTAATGGAAAACAATCAAAAAGCAACAACAACAATTTTAAATTCAGATAAAGTAGAAACTCTTCAAAGAGAAAATGGGGAACTATTTTTTGCAGATCCAGCAATTTCCATTGAAACTGAAAATTCAAAGAATAGCAATAATTTATCTCCAACTAAGTCTCTAAAATCTCCTGGATCAATTACTTCCATGATTTCAGATACTGGTAGTACAGTTAGTAGACGAAAAGGTATATTATCTAAATTAACAACAAAAAAAACATGATCTGGCAAAAGGATCATTAAATACATCATTCATTGAACGTGGTGATCCACAACTTGCCATATCACTACGTTTTGATAAAAGAAAATTTTCCTTGCAATTAGAAATTGTTGGTGCAAAAGATTTGATACCAGTAGAAAAGAATGGTCATATAAAATCTTATGTTAATGTAAAATTATTTGAAATCGGTAAAGAAGGACCTGTTTCTAAACAATCTACTAATGCTATTGAAGATACTTATAATCCTGAATATAATGGATTATTTCAATTTTCTATTGTTCCAGAACATCTCAAAAATTATGTCTTTAGATTTGAAGTTAAAGACTCAACGAATTATGGAATTTTTAAGAAAACCTCCTTTATTAGGATGGATAGACTATAAATTAAACGACTTCAGGATCGATGAGGAGTTAACTTCTTATTGGATGGTATTAAAAAGAGATGGTGACTTAAGATAACAAATTGTTATAAATGTAAATTCTTTAATTTTACTGTAAAATTTTCCTATATTATGTTGTTATAATAGTAATATTTATATATAAAATATCTCTAATATATGTATCCTTCAAATATTTTATTAACATTACATAACTATTAATATTCTTTAAGGTGGGTAATTATGAAAATGGTGAAATCTATTCGTAAAAATGATGATATGATCTATGAAACTGATGGTTATAAAATTAGAACATTTAAGAAGAGACCTTTACGTATAAAATATTTTTCTTTATGTGCTAGGGATGATTATTGCATTAAGTAATAATAGCGTTTCTCATTAAAACTTAATATTAGTTTAAAATATATTTGAACGAAAAAATGATAACTCTCATGAGAAGAATTCATAATAATCAAATTAACATTATCTCCTAATTAACTTATTTTTATGCTTTAAAAGTAATATTTTTATATAAATTGTGCAACAAACAATTGTATTTAAAGTTCTCCTTCAACGTGACTCATAGATAAATGGATATTTAAATAATTTACAAACAAATTTCCAATCATATTTGCTCCTTCAATTTTTTGTCCTCTTATAGTTCCTAGAAATATCTTTCTACATCTGTCTAATTCACTAATACTATATTGTTTAACAAATAAATAACTATTTTTTGTTTCATCTTTATCATCTAAATCAGTGAACGGTAACTTTATTCTATCACCAAATTTGTGCTTCCTCTGTTCTGAGTCCAATGTAACAATTATTTTTTTAGTTATTTTTGCAATATCTGTAACAAAGCTCTTATTGGCTATTGGTTGACAGCTAGTACTTTTATTGGAAACAAGTGATACTCCTTCAAATAATAAATGGTATAGTTGATCAAAAGTGCCAATATTATCGTCTTTTTCCTTTGTCGTCGGAGTTTCAATTGTTACATTTGGTTTATCCCAAAAGTCTTTTGAATTAGGATATTCCATTCTCATAAAAATTTCTTTTAAAATTCTTTCATCATATTTCATGTTAATCATTTTATTCATATCACAGCATTTATTATCATCTTCATTAATAATTAGTAATGCAATTTAGTTTGAACTTTTTTAGCGATACAGTGTAACTCATAACGATATCCCTTAATGTAGTTTAGAGCATCAATAATTACTAGAACATCTTTTTTAAGATTTTCATCTACCAGTGATTTAAGCAAACTTCTGTGATCCTTTTCCTAGAAAAAAATTTTATCCCATTATTCAATATAAAATAATAGAGAAAAAACTTACAAGTTTAGCATTATCATAAATATTCGTTGAAAATTCTGTATTATCACTATCACGTATTACCTTAATTTTTTCATGAGGTATATTGTATTTTTCTTGTAAATAATGAACAAAATCATCTATTATTTTACTTTTTCCACTACAAGGCTTTCCAAAAACTACTAATAAAGGCATTAAAGATAATTTTAATTTAACACTTTTTAAATAATAAAGTTACTATATCCTATACAGATAATGTGTGTGGAATTTGAGTAATGTACACACGCAAACTTAAATTTATTTTATAGTAAAACTTTCCGTAGTAGTTTATTTTCTATAGAAACTTCTGAAGATGCCTCCACATGGGAAAAAAGCCACAGTTCTTCCGATCAGTATTATTTTTAGATTTATGCAACAAAAATCTAAAGTTTCTATCTGGCTCTACGAAGATATTGTGCATCGCATCGAAGGGCGAATCATTGGTTAGTTTATAGCTCTCAAATAAGTTTAACATTTCAGGTTTTGATGAGTACATGAATCTGGTTATCGATGAAGCTGTTGAGAGGAATCTAAAAAACAAATTCAGAAGTTTCGATTGGCAGAATAATGCTCAAGGGGTGATAATATCACAGTTATTCAAGATGCTGAGGCTGGTTAATCCTATCATTGTCATCATAATTATTACTGACTATGTAATGTAAATATATGCATTTTCAGTGTTTTTTATTTTATATTTTAATAAAATATTTTGAAATTTATGACTACATGTAATATACTTCTTTCAATTAAATATTAATTGTCATATACTGTTCTACTGTATATTTCGTGATGTTCTGGTCAAAACTGTATGTTTATTTCCATGGTAATTCTGCCAAACAGGAGGTGGTTATACCTTCATTTCATTGAGTAAATTAAAGACCTTAACAAATTTGATCTAATTTAGTGGAAATTTAACTGTAGAGAAGTATCTTTCCTACTCTCGATTTTTCAAAATGCGTTAGAGTTTTCGTCAACTCAGTTTTTAAAATGAAAAACAGTGCAGATGGTTAAGAAACTTCTAAAGTGCGTACTACCCGCTTTTTCTCATAAGACATATTTCTCCAATTACACACAACGAATGAGCGCTTTCATCATTTGGAAAAAGTATTTCGAACAATTGCATTTATAAAAAAGATTTATCTTATATTAAAGAATAATCAAAATGAGTAGCGGTTTATATGCAGGAGGTAATTTCCCATAAGATTATATTTATTACTCAATACCTTTTCTAGAGGATGTCGGAGCATTAGTTTTTGACAGTGGTTCATATTCATTTAGGGCTGGATATGCTGGAGAAGAATGTCCATCTATTGACATTCCCGCATCTGTAGGAGTGAGGAATAAAATTGAAGAGATCCTGATGGTACGAGGGAAGCTAGGGAAAACATTTATTGGAGACATAGATCTGTGTATTCCAAGGAGTAATACTGATATCAAAGGATATATGAAAGATGGAATGATTGAAGAATGGGACTTATTTGAACAAGTTCTGGATTATATTACATAAATGTTTTCTGGGTAGAGGCCCTCTTTACATGGTGTTTTTGTTTTTCTGAAGCCCCTTGGATTACAAAAGATAAACGTGAAAAATTGACAGAGCTCATGTTTGAAAAATATAACGTTCCTGCTTTTTATACTGTTAAATCACCTGTGCTAACTTGTTTTGCTCACGGAAAAGCTTCCGGATTGGTTGTTGATAGTGGTGCTAGTCAAACATATGCTTCACCAGTTCATGATGGATATTGTTTAGTATCTTCAACGGTAAAATCAAATTTAGGTGGTGATACAATTGTTGATCAAATGAAGAAGTATCTAGAAAAGTGTAATGTTGATTTAATTCCATCATACAGAATAGCTTCAAAGGAAGAATATAAAGAGGGAGAAAAACCATTATACAAATTGAAAAAAACTGTAGAAGTTACAGAAAGTTTTGAAGCTTATCATAAGAAAAAGATTGTTGAGGATGTAGTTGCTGCTACATTGCAGTTAGTAGATAATATAGAAACAGAAGATTTAGAAAGTACAGTTCCTGGTGAGTATGATTTTTCAACAGGACTACATAAAGAAATTAAACGTGATCGTTTAACTATACCTGAATCATTATTTAATCTCAAGTACCTTGACGTTGATGAAAAAATTAAAGCAACCATAATGGACATTCCTTCAGTTGTTGTAACTTGTTGTACAATGGCAGATATTGATTTGAGAAACA
>SRSI01000040.1:0-15989 GCA_005656395.1 Strongyloides papillosus | reverse complement strand
TGCAAATACTACAGCTAATGCCTCCTTCTCTGTAATCTGCCACCTTTTCTCGACATCACGTAGTGATCGAGAAGCGTATGCGATTATCCTCAATCGCTTTTCCTCGTCCTCTTGTAACAACACTGCTCCAATGCATAGTCAGAAGCATCTGTGTGTATTATGAACGATTTCTCCAGATCTGGTTTTCCTAAGATAGGTGCGTTTGTTAGCCTATCTTTTAGCAATTCAAATGCTTTATTTTGTTCTTCTCCCCATATGAATTCTTCCTTCTCGCTCAGCAACTTGGTTAATGGTGCTGCAACCTTAGCGTAATTTAAGACAAATTTTCTTAAATATCCTGTGGCTCCTAGTAGGCATCTAAGGGACTTCCTGTCCCATGGGATTTTCATCTTTTTAATTGCTTCCACTTTATCTTGGTCGACCGCTATGCCATTTTTACTTATGATAAATCCCAGGAATTTTACTTCCTTATCCATGAAGGTTGTTTTACTTAACTTGGCTTTTAATCCTGCCTTTCTCAACCTTTCAAATACCTCTGTAATTTTCTCAAAATGTTCCTCCTTGGTATTAGAGAAAATTACTATATCATCGAGGTATACTAACACATTACTCCGTAAGTCTCCAAAAGTCTCTTCCATGACTCTTTGAAACGTTGTAGGGCTACTGGTTAGTCCCATCGGAGCGACTGTATACTCATACAATCCTTTTGGTGTTATAAACGCCGTTAAAGCTCTACTGGCTTTATCCAGTGGTATTTGGAAGAATCCTGCAGCAAGATCTATAGTTGTATAATAGGTATGACCTGCTACTTTCTCCAATACGTCATCAATTAATGGTAGTACACTTGTTTCAGGCTCCATTAATTTATTTAGTTGACGATAATCTACCACTTTCCTTAATGTACCATCTTTCTTGGGCACCATTATAACTGGGAATGACCATGCTGATCTACTTTGTGTGACTTGTTTATTCTTTTCTAAGTCATCAACAATCTTGATCATGGCTTCCTCTTCCTTTGGACGATATTTCCTTAATCTGTGCCTTACTGGCGTGGCTTCTGGTATCAAACGGATCTCATGTTTGATATCTCCAGTATATCGTCCTGGATCATGTTCGTACTCATAGAACACATCCTTATAGTTCAAAACTATTGGTTGGAGATCTATTGGTATCTCTCTTAACTTTAACATTTCCTCATCACTTAGAGGTTTCGTTCTAATGGGATCTGGTAATTCATCTTCCCAGTGAGCTTCTGGACTTATATATTCGTCACTTGCTTCTATTATATCATTTGGTTGTATTCTTACAGCCATACAAATAGGTGTATTTCTTGGTATAATCATTGGTGAAGAAGACAGATTAACTAATGCCAACGTGGCCTGTCCATTCTTCATTTCACTAACACCTTTGATACTTATCAATTCAGATGAAGTATGTATATTGGGATTTTTCTTAACTTTAACTAATCCCTCAGGAATCATACCAGGGTATTTTACTGGCATCATTATCCTTTGTCCTGGTTTTATAGCATGCTGCTGTATAGCTAGCAATTCAAATTTTCCTTTCAATCCTACTTCGGTAGGTATTTTTAATTTTCCTAAACGTATCTGTTTATTTTTATAATCATGAGTAAATGTTCCATATTTACTAAGGAAGCTTCTTCCTAGAATAATAGGGAATACCATGCTTTCTGCTACATGCAATTTTTCTTGCTTATATGAACCATTTCCTACTTCTATTTCTACCATGCATTCTCCTATTAATTTTATTTGGTCATGAGTATTCTCGATGATCATCTCTGTAGGCTGTAAAGCAGGTTCTCCTATTGTATACCATTTATCTTTATTTATCAGTGATACAGCACTTCCGTCATCCAGGTATGCTGGCTGTATCTTTCGATTAATCCTGACGTTGATTAATGGGTAATTTTCAACGCCACTATTTTTAGTTGACAAAACTACCTGTTTTGCTTTTAGTGATTTCATTATTTCCTCATCCTCCTTTAACATCTGTGCTTTATTAACTACTCTCTCTGCTTCTTCTTGAAGACTATTTGGTTTTGCCTTCTTTCTCAGCAAGGCTGATGTGGTTAGTGTGTTTGTGACCGTTGGAGGAGTAAAAGTCCGTAATTCCATATTATCTCTGAATGGAATAGTTGCTGGATTACTTGCTTCGTCACCAATTACAAGTCTATTATTACTAGTTCTGGTAGTATTTGGTCCTATCTTATTTAATAACTCTCTTACTCTCCTATATGGTAACTTGATTGCTATAATTGCTAAAACAAGTCCATATGCCACTACACTACCATCGATACCTTCTGCTCCTGATACTATTTTTGATATTACTTTTGCAATGAAAGGTATATCATATTTGTCGGAGTTTTCCGAAACATGTACAAATGTTTTAATATTTTCCATTAACTCTTCTTCCTTTTTCGCCATATCTTCTACCTTATTTGGTATTACTTCTTCTTTTCGTGTTGCTGTTTTATAGTTTGATAACGGCTTTCTCCCATCCGTGACTTTGAAAAGGTTATCACTGTCCTCAGTATCGGATGTATCTATTGCTTTTATTGGTTTTCGAATAGCAAATTCCCTATCTGGTGATGTGAAATAAGGGTTGGTATCAGTATCGGTTTTAGGTTTATTGTTCCGTTCAGGCGATGTGAAGTATCTTTCGATTCCAGTATCAGTTTCTACTGCGGTTTTGGTATCAGAATATATTTCTGGAGGGCTAACTCTAATGTTAGTATGAGGTGGTTGCGTCTTGGGTTTAATTTCCTTTACTATATTAGGAGGTGGTATTATCTGTCCATTGATTCCTCCGTTTCTTGATGTCTTTGGAGTTTCAACATAAGATGGTTGAATATTTTGAGCAGTTTCTACTATCTTTGGTAATTTCGGCTCTGTTGCTGTTAAAGCATTCTTCTTAGTTGGCTGAATAATCGGATCTTTTATCACTTCCTTTGGTTGTTGTTCACGTGCCTTGGATATAATCACAGATGGTGATGGGTCAACTACCGGAGCTTTCGCAATTGGTTTTTGCTGCTGTACTTCTTTTACTTTTGCTTTGGATGTATCTACAAATGGTGGTAGTATAATTAAGGGTTTCTTCGTTGTCTCTGGCTTATTATCACTTGGTTTGATTATAGTGTTTGGTACCAGATCTTTTTGTTTTTGCTGAATATTATTATCTTCTGCCCTTATTTTATCATACTCCTTTTCCAGTTTGGCATCCTCTTTAGCTTTTGTTTTTATGGTTTCTTCTATCGCTGTACGTAGTTTTGTATGGATGGAGTCTACTTCCTCTTGATCTGCTATAGTGTTTGTCAGCATTTCAGTTATATCCTTGTCAATCCTAGCTATGTTTGGTTTCGTGGGTTGACGATTTCTGGTAAGGATATGTTCTCCTGTAATAGCCCATCCAACTGGTGGTAATTTTACGAAGCTTACCAGTTCGCTAATTTCAGGTAATGCGAATTTCAATCGTGCTTCAATTACTCTTGCTTTTACTGTTATTAATGAATAACAATCATCCGTTCCACTTAAGAATCCTTTTCCTCCATTAGTACAGGGACAATTTTGGTAGTTGTCCTTGGATGCTGGTACAACAAACGCTGGCGTTCCCTTTACTGTATAGAGCATGTCCTTATTCCATATCATTGGCATGTAGTATTCAGAACAGCCTGGGAACACAGTGCGAAGTACGTAGTCTCCAAAGTACTCTGGATCTTCCCATTTGTCTTCCACTGCTTGTGCCGCTGGAATACATAATAATCCTATTATGCATGCAACAATGGTTAACGCGTTTGTTGCTCTAGAAGATATTGGGAATCTTCTACCATTATTGTTGTTGTTTTGGTTGCTACGATTGTTGTTGTTCCTGTAGCTTTTGACGTTGCCTTTTCCGTCATTTTTGTTTTTGTAGCAGTACTTAGCTAGATGCTTTTTCCTACCACATGTGAGACACTGGACTGGTGTTTCCCCACATTCGTTGGACCAATGACCAGTTTTGTCACAATTGAAGCAAACAGATTTTTGTCTGGGATCTGTTTGCTGTTTATGGCGATCTATAGTTATCGCATATGTCTTTGTGGTTGCTCCACTCCTACCTTTCCCTGCCGATCCTCTAGTTCTAATCGCGTCCTCTACAACCGCAGCCTCCTCCGAGACGGTTCGTAGGCATTGTAGGTTGGGTTGAGGAATGGGGATGCGTTTCGATATCTCCTCTTTTAATCCATGTAAGTAAGTGGAGTACAATTCCCTTCTTAAATACGCATCCCCGCAGGTAAACGGTTGCTCTTCATTATTGTCTGCTTGGTCCGCTATTCTAGGATCCAAGTTGGGAATACAATCATGAAGTATCTCATAGAACCTGTTAGTGTAGTCGTTGACAGATTCTACGTCCCGCTGTCGTACTTTCTTGAGTTCGTCAATATTGGTACCAGCTCGGGACGACTGTATTGCTAAGCTTCTTGCGTAAGCCAACACAGCCGAGTAAGATGCTGCCGGATAAAGTCGACAGGCTGTACGGTATGCTCGTGCATACGAATTGTTTGCAGGTAACGATAAGACCGTTCTGAAGATTTGTCTAAGCTCCTGATTCAAAACAATTCTATCCTGTTCATCAGGAATTGTTCTTTCGATGACTCGTTTCGTGCAGGCTACACACTCATCAAACGAGGTGAGGGTAGGCACTGAAGCCGGTACATCGATGGGATACTTGTTAAGGGTAAGTAATCCTAAGGGTTGCTTAAAGGTTTTAAGCAAGGGCTCTAACTTAGTATGGTTCATACTTCGTGAGCTCCTATTTAAGGTTGTTTTCTAATAACTGTTTCAGTTATTTGATTATCTGGTACTGAATGCTGAAATTTCCCAGATTATATACTCTTTTCAGCGGGAGGAATTATTACAAAAATTGTAATAAAGGCGTATCCTCCAGAGTAATTATTACGAATCCTTTATATTTAGTTTAACAAGTTTAATGTTAAGATTCGGCTTTTAACTGCCACTCCTTTCCCACTCATTTTTAGAGGTTGGGTTTATTGTTATTACATCTTTATTTATTTAGATGTTTTTGATTTCATTAGACACTTTTAACTATGCAATCTTTATTGTAGCAACTTTACTTTTCCATAAGTAAGTAAGTTTCCCTTATAAGCACCGATAGTATCCTCCTGTTTACTTCTTTCTGCTTATATTTCCATTCCTGATGACTTGTCATAGTGTTCAAGTCATTCTTGTGAGATCCATTTTGAAGATACATCTGACCTTGTATCTCCTTTCAAGCCATAAGATTACTGGATATGGCTTCCATCAAACCAATTTTAACTTTTATCCTGGCCTTCTTCCGACTATGTTAGGTTGACACATAGTTTATGAAAGACTAATGATATTTTAATCTTTCTGGGGAGTCTTCTTTTACGTACGTTCCATATTTAGACTGCTCCATCTCTTTGTTAGGATGAGCTTTTTAACTTAGACGTCCTTTATTTCCTTATCAGCCGCCGTTTCCAATTACGACTTTCCTGATAACTTTTTGGCCTGATTGCAGTGTCTATTCCATTATGGGATTAGAAAGATACCCATTTATTAATTTAGAAGTGTTTCCATTATGGGCTTATAAAGATACCCATTTGTCCATTTAGAAGTGTTTCCCACTTTCTTCGATATTGGCAGTTCTTTTTACTTTAACATGAATTCCGGATTCGTTTCTTTGGCGAGTACCTTTCATGGCTGGTACTTGCCTGTATTTCCTTCTAGAACGGAGTAGATGTTTCTTCCTATAAGTCGTTTTCTTACTTCCGTTCTTCATAAGATTATTTTATGTGCTGATCCGCACAAGCATGCTCCATTTGGTAATATCTCGGTGGAACCTCCTTAAAGAGTCTCATTTATTTACGTCCTCTTATGGTGGCGTGGCCTTATTTCAGGTGTAGCGAGGCCTCCTGCTACATGTACCCCAGCGGATACATGCTAGCTGATTCCCACCACCTAACCGAGAGTTGTTACCTAATGAAGAAGCATGTTGGAACATGCGTGCTCGATCAGAATATATAATAACAAAAACACATAAATTATAATATAACCTTTTATTTATTATGAATAACGAACAATATATTTTATGGTAAATAAAAGTTAATATTGTCCGGAGTTCCTGGATATGGAGTGCTATTCAGCACCTCTAGGTTTCAGAGTGTTATTCAGCACCTCTGATTATTATTATTCTTAATGATCCAAACTGCAAACTGAACTTCTTGAAAATATTCTTCCTTTATATACAGCTTTTCTTCTTCTCCTCCTATTAAACTTCTTCTTTGTTTAATAGGAGGATGTTCTTTTCTTTTCCCAGATGTTTTGTTAAGTATATGTACAGATTTATATATTATATAAAATAATATTCAAATCTGCACATAATACTTATTTTCAATATCCGTTCTCTTTTCTTTTATTAAATAATATATATATATACATATATTATATATATTTTTAATATATAATTTACATATATTATTATTTTTCTTTATTCTAATGCTGGGCATTACGAGCCTATGGCCTCTCTTTGACTGGCACTGCCGTAATTTAACCTCCGTATATAGATAGATAAAAACATTTTTACGAATTATTTATTTATTGTTAATAAATATTTATATAGATATTTTTATATTTGAATGTTAATAAAAAAATTACCTTTTTTACTTTATAAATTTTGCGCATTATTGGCGTGTACAACATGAATTTTTGCGATGAACTAATATCTACCATCTTCTATAGTCATTCGATAGATTTTCATTTTCTATACTAGAAGAAATAAAAGTGCATTTTTAAAAATACTTTACTAACTTTTAATTCTATTTAACATTAAAATTTTGACAGAATTAATACTTCTCTTTTATTATAAAATTAACCATAATTGTTGGACTGTTATATGAATGGTATTTTAGGAAAAAAAATATTGTAATTTTTTATGAACAAATTTTGTTTTTTTAAAATTAGATCTTATAAACTATTATAAAGAATCTTCCTTTTTTAATTTTTTTATTATTATTATTTTGTCTATTTATTATATTAAACGCCTTGGTTAGACTTTTAAAATATTAATTATCTAAGTTATTGTAAAATCTTTGCTATCTGCGTTTATGTTTTAATACTGTACATATAAATAACATTATTTTAAAATACGTAAGATACGATGATTTATAAATTATTTAAAAGATTCAATTTTATCTATACTGGTTTTCTGATTAAATCTATTTAAACTTAGTCCAACGTTTTAAAAAAAAGTGTCTAATAAAAGCTTATGATGACTAGTTAAGATTTTTGGAAAACATGGAATATTAGCATACATTTTGGGTAGAATTTCCCGTTGTATTAACAAAATATGAGCTGCCACATGCTGGGATTGAACCAGCGACCTTCGGTTTACAAGACCGACGCTACTACCACTGAGCCAATGTGGCTGTGAATCCGAGCACACCCTGATTGGTAACCACGCTTAATTCTTTATACAGTCAATTTTAGAAGTCAAGATTTGCAATATTGGCTAATTGAATAATAAATTATTTATAACTGCATTTCTCAGTATCCTCAGTTTTTTATGCCAATTTGTTGAATTATCAAATCTCTGAATATTTAGATTATTAATAATTTACAAAACTGCTTATTTTTTTTAGAACTAAAGAAAATCATTAAACTTTAATGTATACAATTTTTAATTCGTAATGATCAATTAGTTGTCGTTCTCTTTTCAAGCCCCATTGGCGCAGTTGGTTAGCGCGTGGTACTTATAAGTTAAATCTATTCTAAGCAATGCCAAGGTCACCAGTTCGAGCCTGGTATGGGGCAAAGGTCACATTTTATATCTGTAATACTACAAAAACAAAAGTCTTATATTCGTATTCTTCTATTATTAAAATCTCGTATAAGTAAACAATTAGGAGAAAACTAGGGAAAGATTAGTTAGTAGACATTGTGAATTACTTTTGAATTTTTTTTGAAACAGTGAACACACTTGTCTTCAAATAAACATTTTATCAAAATATAAAAGATACATTATGTAAGTAATTCAGAAAACGAAAATTGAAGCTACGGTTAAAAACTACTTCGTATGGAAGTTAATTCAAAGGAAAACTTAGTTATTGTCAAAATGTTAGTAAATCTTTATGAATATGTAATAAAGCATTTTAGTATCACACAAAACACTACTGCATCAAGACAAATTCGTTCACTATCCCAAAATTCTGCTTTACTTTGAATTTAGAAGTAATTTTGTGTAAGAACTGGGGTGCACGTCAACTATTCAAAATTTTCTGTCAAAAAACGCGATTTAGAAAAATCACGGTTTTTTGACAAAAAATGCATTTTAGAAATTGCATAGTGAAAACAGTGTATTTCCACTACGCAATAAATAAAATGCAAACCTCAGTATTCTCGACTATCGAGAAACTGGGTTTTATAAACCGACGACATCGGAAATGTACCAACCCTACACTTATTTCATTTCATTCACTTAAAATTTTTCTGTCACTTTAAAAAAAACAAAAGTACACATAGTATATACATTTTCCCAAAAAATGGTAATAATTTTCTTCCTTTGTCTTTTTAAAAAATAAATAAATCTTGTGTTTTTTTTCAAAAATATGACATGCTTAAAGTAAAACTGTATAAACAAAAAAATATTGCATCGAAAATTTTTTTTTTTAAAAAATTTTTATTATGACTGTATCAGTAGAATTTTGTTAAAAAATAATTCGTAGAATATTTCTTCCAATTCCTTATATGAGGGCTAGACAATGCGATGCTAGTTAAAGGGAGGCCACGGGTCAAGACTTATCAACAAATTGATAAAAATAGTGTAATTTTGATGTTTTTTTATTATTATATTTGTTAATACTCCACACTTAAACTTATTTTGAAAAGGTACTTTTAACACAAATTTGGAGTTTTATGTATCACGGCGAATTTGTAAAAAAGACATTGTAGAGTTGACGTGTTACCGAACGCGCTAACCGATTGCGCCACGGAGGCTACGCGTGGCGAGCCTTTTTCTTCAAGATTTTACGTCAAAAAGGCAAAATATTATTCTATTCAAAAAAATTGCGCAAACATTTTCAAATGACTCATTTCTTTCATTTATTAAATACTTTTAAATACGTTAATTAATATTTATCTTTGGAAAAAAAGCTATGATATTAAATAAAATATAATTTAATTAATACGGTTATTGAAATTTGATGTTAACAAAAACTACTAACACAGGTGCTTTTTTACTAACTAAATTAACAAAAAATTATAAAAAATTTTCCATGATATGAAATGAATGGCTTATATCAAAATATAGTTACTTATTAAATAAAATGGCTATCATTTGTTAATAAAAACAAAAAAATATGGTAATTATTGAATTAAACTGTATTACTATTTAATACTTTTTTAATTTAAGCTATAAAAGTTTTGTAATTTCTATTTTTCTAAATACCCAATTTTGAATATACAATGAGTTCTTGAAACACTCGAAGCAAAATATCTTGATAATTTTCACTTTGTTATAAATGAAAATGGCGATAAAATTATACATAATGTATTATATAATATCAAATAAATACCAAGATAATAAAGTTTTGCCTTTTTATTAAAGAAACATTTATAGATGGAAATAAAAAAAAGACTTTTGCCAGTAAAATTTGCTAGTAGGTCTTCCATCCAAGTTATAAGGTAATTTACAGGCAATTCACTTCGAAAATCAAACGGAATTCAGTACATTAAGCAGGATATACTCAAAGTTAGATTGTCAACTATGGTTAACATTTTGATTTTGTGTCTATAAAAGCAAGACACTAGAATTGTTTTCTACATAAATATTAATAATGATATAAAATAAATGAAGAATTATTTCATTGTGATAAGTACACTTTTTAAAAATTAATCTTGTTTAATTTTTATATTTAAAAACTTCGAAAATATTGCTATTATTCATTATATAGTTGTTTTTTGCATCTTTATTAAAACAATTATCTTTTATATAATACACATACATTCGCTGCATATTAATTGGTAAAAAATTGTAAACGAATGAAATGTAAAAGATGTGAGTTAATATTATTATAAAAATTTCGGTTTAAATAACTTAATTTAAAAGTAAAATTGAATTCTGAAGGTAATTCTTCAGCTTTCAAAATTTTTGAATGAAGCTAGAAATAGTTTCTAATATTTTTAACATTTGTCTGAATGTAATATATTAACTAATACTTATTATAAGTACATATTTAGTTGTATAACTACATCTAGAATTCAAAATTATACATAATAAAAATAAAATAAAATTAAAATGATAACTAAATTTTTATTGACTTTGTTATTTTTTTGGTAATTATTTAAATTTATAAACAGATATTTAAAATTATTTGTATAAAAATGTTGTTATTGTAATTATTTTATATAAACAAGATTAAAAAAAAGACTTACACCACTAATAGTTTCCAAGAAGTTTCTTATCTAAGTATTAAAATATCTTTCGACTGATTCGCTTTAGAGATCGGACGGGATTCGGTGTATTTCAGCCGAATATGAGCATAAAACGTTATAATTATTTTTCACATAATTATTAAAAATGTTATTTTACTATGAACACTAGTAATACAAACTACATTAAAAATTTTATTAAAACATATTTAATGATATTAAATTAGTGTAGAATTTTTTTAATATGATATATACAAAAGAAAAATGAGACAAATTTTAACAATTCTTAGTAAATGTAATAAAAAGCTCTACCTATAAAAAAATATCAAGCGACAAAAAAATGTTTAAAACGAAGAACATCATTGGGTTTTACCATAAAGTGTTCCTTTTATTTTACGAAAATGTATATGTTCAATATTTCGAAACAATGTAAACTGTTATTGAATTTTAATATTTTGTATAATATCATGCTAATTTTAAAGTCTAACTTGTATTAGAATATATTATAAAATACGTTACTAGTAATCTATTTTTTATTGTTCAGTTTTGACAATATGCTATATAAAGGGTCATTTAAAGTAGTTTTCAAGTAACATAATTTAAAAAATCTTTATTAGAAGCGAAAATTCTACAAATGAATGTTTTATTATTCAAGGTTCATTTATGCATCTTGATATTTTGAGAACAATTACTAAACTCTTTTAACATTAATACATCTTTTCAAATGTTCGACATAAAATTTTTAAGCTTCAGTTTATTATATCTTAGTTAAAACTCTTGGAAGACACAGTATCTAAAATAATGGATAATTACATTCACTCTTTAACAAAAAAAATTAAGTATTGATAATATGATAATTTGTAATTATACAAATATAATGTTAAGAAGTGGTTTTATCTAATTACAATAATAACTTATTCTTATACACTAATAATCATATTTTTCAATTGATAAATATGTGCGGTGATAACCATTAACTTGAATATTACTAAATTATATTACAGCTTATATCTATTTTTATTGTATTTAAAAAATTAGATTTTTAATAAAATCGTCTCCTTTTAAATCATTAAAAAATGTAATTAAAAAAAACGACAAAACTTTTGAGACAATCTATATATTAACGTGTAAATGCAAATTTTAAAAGTTAAATAAAAGTTTGACGGATAAATGTTTAAAATTTTTTAATAACTTTCATTAACAAATATTTAAATGTTTTGTAAAATTGTAATTCTATAAATGTATGATTATACACAAAAAAGAATACAGATTTGTTTTTTAACGTAGTGAAGTGGTTTAAATGTTTTTATTTGTGGCACTTCTTTCTTATTTTTACTTTAAATGTAGATATTTTATATTTATTAACAATATTGATATAATTTTTAACAATTTATTCCTTTTAAATCGTTTTTTAAAATCTTATAAAAATCAACATATAAAATATTTTGATAAAAAAAGCACATATAAATTTTTTATAAAAGTTTATTTTAAAATGGACATAAATCTATATAAAAATAAAAAATATATTATAGATGTAATTAACAATAGTCTTCTAATAAACTAAAAGGTTTACACTTTTCAAAACAAAATGTTTTTAATGACAAAAACATATTATTAATTTTCTGCAGAATTTTTATCAGTTTAAGAACAAAAAGTATTTTATATTTTGTAGAAAATAAAAAAATATTTGAAAAGAGTTTTTTAGTTTGAATATTTTATTCTCAACGTCTTCCATTAGGTCTTGCTGTTGTTGTTAAACTGTCTAATCTTGTAGCTATAGAGGCTATTTGTGACTGTAATTGTGTTAATGCTTGTCTAAATTGATTTATTCTTCTTTGTTTGTTTTTTCTTTTTTTACTCTACTTTTTTTCGATCTGCTTTGTCTTTTTTCAATCGAGTTTGTATCTTCTTCATCATTTAAAATAGCCGGCTTTTGTAAATTATCAATGCTTTGATTGTTATTAGAAACTAAATTATTTTTGCTTTCAAAAGATTCAGTTAATAATATATTAATGAGTAATATAAATACAATAACTAATTTAATACTTTTCATTATTAAAATAGCATGTTATAATGAAAAATTACTACTTTTTTATACCTTTAAAATATTTATTTTTATCAAAAATTAAAATAATTCATCGTTTACATTGATATAGATTTTTTTAATAAATAAATAAATTTGTTAGATCGTTTTAATAAAATTTATTAACTTTCTACTATAAAAAAATGTGTGGTTTTGAAGTAACATAAAATAAATATGTAGTGCCATGACATCTTATGGTACTAATATTTTAAGTGAAAAATTTATAATAATAATCAATAAGTGTAGAAAGTGTAACAAGAATAATTACAATTTAAAAAAAATTTTTGGCTAGATTAATTTAAAAGAATTGTTTTAATCTTATAAATTTTTCATTCCCAACCTAAATTTTCTAAATAAAAAGACATTTTAAAATATTTTTTTCAATCATATAAAATTTACTTTCTACTTTTTCTGTGATTCTTTATCTCTAATGGGACAAGAGATTTAGTTTTCATTTTGGCAAAAGTTTTTATAAGTATTATCAGTTATTTAATAGAAATCTTAAGATATAGATTTTAATGATTTTAGACCACAAAAACTAATTTACATTTAAAAAAGTTTTTTATGAAATTATTTTAATTAATTTTTACTTTTAATGTATTCTATCATGGAATTAGTAGAAACGAAAAATTAATATCACAATTTTTTTTTAAAACACATCTTTTTAGAGAATAATTTTAATTCCAATAAATTTTTTATTTTAGATATGATATGAATGAATCTTTAAACATTTTCTAGGAAGTTGTTAAAATTTGGTTCTTTCTATAAATTTGCAAATATAGAAAAATGAAGGGTTTAATAACTATTTTAAAGTATTATTTTAAGAGAAAGATAATTGTAATGAGAGTGAATCGAAAGTGTAGAATCAATCAATTAGAAATATGGCAATCGATTGGTGCATTAAGTTAACAATTTTTTTTCTTTATTAATAAGGCTTTATACAAAGATAGATTTTAAAAGTTTAAATTTAGATTTGAACTAAAACAATCATATAAGACATGTTAATGGATTCAGTCTCTACAACGGAAATTTATATTTTATATTTACTATATGTTTTAAAAAATCTTATCAGTTCTTAGAATAAAATCATGCTTTTATTATTGTATCAATTTGAATAAACACAAAAAAATAGAACAATTTTACATTAAATATAATGCTACACCTACGTAAAAAACTAAATTTTATTCTAATCGTAAAAATATCAAAGAGCGACAGTAGAAATATGTGTTTGATAATTTGAAGTAATGTAACTTTTTTAATCTTAATATTTTATTGTTAGATTATTTTCATGTAAGAACTAATTTGTTTTCTATAATGTATTATAAAATATATTATTAAAAGTCAATTTCGTGTAAAATTGTTAGTGTTCTTAACAAAAATCATTCTTTAAACTTTTTTCCAACAACAATAGATTCAGAAATTTAAAAATTTTATAACAGTATTGATGAAAAGCAGTGATTATTTAACTATATAAATTTAAATACTTTAAAGTTATATACTAACCATGAAAAAAAAACGCAAACTGTAATTCTGCCTGAACGTTCAGGCAAAACGTACATAAATAAAAGTTTTTTCAGAATGATTTTTGAAATAATGAAGCATTTTACTCGACACGAAAATGTTAACGATTATTAGGAAAATGCATTTTGAGTAATTTTCAAAGAAATTACAATAGTCTTATTTATTTTCTGATAAAGATATTGCAATGTACCACTTGTTTAGCACTGCCGTCATTATTTACCTCATATAGGAAATGGGTGAGGGGAACACAAAATTTTTAAAAAAAAATTTTAATGAATTTTCCCATAATTTTTATATTTAATATGTTTTTAAAGAATATATATTTGATTGTTGACTAAAAAAACAATTCATTCTCATTTTGAAATATTTTTTTTAATAAAAAAAGCGGCATTATTTCATAAATATTTATTTTTTATATGTATATTTTGCCTGAACGTTCAAGCAAAAATGGTAGGTGCCAAAAAAAACACAATGTTATTATAACTTTTATAAGTTTAATTTTGAAAAATAGTATAAAAAAAGTTAAACTATTTGATGATTATAATTTCATAAAAAATTATATCTATTAATAACTTCAATTATTGAAACATTTTAACAAAGATAACATGATATGTTAATAAATGCTTTTTGTGAAAGCACTAATAAATTTACAAAAAAATAAGATTCAATCCTGTAATTTAGAATGTGTTGTAGAAAACAATTTATGTTTTAAGATAAAAATAAAATCATTCAAAAATAACAACTTATTTTAATAAAATTGTAGTTATTGTTTTAGTCTTCATAAGCAAAATGTTAACGGTAAAATTATTCACAAGTCAAAAAAAATTTAATTTTTATTAGGCGAGAAATTATTAATATATTTTTCATCAATTTTTACTCTTTTTTATTTTTGTATGTAAATTCACTTTTTAAAGATGTAGAAATAAATTTCGTAGGTTGTAATATTTAAGAACTTCAAAATGTTGTTTTTATTTATAATATAGTTGTTTATCGGCATTTTCACTAAAACGTCAATTTTATAACGATATAAATGTATTCACTGTGTATTAACTGACATAAAAATTGTATGTGAATGTAATGAAAAAGATGTGGGTTAGTATTAGTATGAAGTTATTGGTTTTTAAAACCCGATTAGAGATAATTAATAATTTCTGAGTTTGATTATTAAGTTTCAAAAAATTTTTAAATGAAATCAGAAATGGTTTCTAATAATAACATACAGAGATCGTATTTTAAATGTAATTTTAAATAATATTTCACACATTTGGATGTCTCTTTGGAACAAATTTTAGTCTGTAAAATTAATGATTTCACTATAAAATATTAAATTATTTGAAATCATCAATTAAATAAATTCTTTCTTGTTGTGTAAAAGCTTTGAATTTACACTGATGATTTTTGTTATACAAAATTCATAATTTTAATTTCCATATTAAATAAAACAATGATACTTTGATTATAGCATTAATTTCATTAGGAAATTTTTTATAGACTCTTAAGAAATTACGTATTCTTTATAATATTACAGTTGCTTTGTGACTTAAAAAATTAAAAAAATATCATTAGAAATTATATTAATATAAATAGTTTTAAACACAAAATAATGCTTTTTTTTATACTTTTAAGATAAATACAATCACTAAAATACATTTCTATAGTGGATTAATTTCAATTTGTTTTAATGACATTTGTTTACAAAATTTTAATAGTTTATCATTACAATTATGATTTTTTTTTTTTTAAGTATTTGCAAAGAAATATTTATAGATTAAAAAGTGAATAATTTATTAAATAAGACAAGAAATAGAAAAAGAATTTTGAAAGATTATAATAAAGAGTACAGTTATATGAAGATATTTATGATTGAAAATCTAAACAGGTGATTATCAATATTTAATATATGGTACATTTTATGGTTGAAA
>SRSI01000058.1:0-18955 GCA_005656395.1 Strongyloides papillosus | reverse complement strand
TAAACACAGCTGTACCTGAAAATAAAGATAATTTGTCCTATGGGCAACTATATTTTTATGGACCTGATGTTGCTGAAGATATTAGAAATAAAAATGTTAACGCATTTAATGAAATATCAGTTATTAGTAATCTTACTCATATAATTTCCAAAATAAATATGTTAGCATTATCATATAAACATTTTGGTGATTATATTCGTGAGCAAGAACTAAAACATAAAAATGAGAATAAAGCTGTGCCAATGTATAAATTGGTTTTGAGACCTCCAGCAAATAAGAATGATAGAGTTCGTAATTTGCCAGAGGTAACAGAAATAGCAGTTATATTTCAAAGTGAAGATGGAGAAGTTCCTGATTATAATGTTTTGTTATGTAATAAAACAGGAAAATTGGAAACTTTGAGTCATTACAGTCCTTTAAAAGATCCTGCAACATATCCATTGTTCTTCCCAACAGGAGCTTTTGGATGGAAAGAGAAAACAACTTATAAAAAAGGTAATGAACAAAGATCTCTAACGAAATTGGTTTATTACCAAAATCTCATTGCTGTGAGGCCATCATTTAATCCTTTACATCATGGAGGGTTATTATTTCAACTATTTGTTGTTGATGCTTACACAGCAATAGAAAGAGATCGTCTAAATTATGTTATTAAGCTTAACAAAGAGCTTAAACAGAAGAATAATAAACAAATAGAAGATCTTCTTGAAGATTATCTTATCGGTGATGAAGATAATGAAGAAGCTGCAAAAAAAAGTGAGAGAATTAAACTTTTTAGCAGTTACATTGGTTCAAGAAGATTCATGCATTTAGGCTATCAAGACGGTATGGCCATTGTTAGGAAATTTGGGAAACCAGATTTCTTTATTACAATGACTACAAACCCAAATTGGAGAGAGATTACAGAAAATCTTTATCCAGGACAACTACCGAATGATCGCCATGACTTGATTGCAAGAGTGTTTAAGCATAAATCCGATGCTTTAATACATGACTTGAAAGAAAACAAAATTATGGGCAATGTAGTTTATCTACAATCAACTATTGAGTTTCAAAAAAGATCTTTACCACATATTCATATATTGGTAAAAGTTTCAAAAGAAGACTTCAGATTAACTTCTGATCAGGTAGATGAATGTGTTAAAGCAGAATTCCCTGATAAAGAAAAAAATCCACGTCTTTTTGAAATTGTTACAAAAACAATGGTACATTCGAGATGTGATATTTCAAAAACAAAAGTACCCTGTTGGGACGATGCAAAAAATGTCTGCACTAAAAAATTCCCAGAACAGTACCATAAAGTAACTTCCATTACTTCTAAAGGTAAAGTTAACATTAAGAGATCATTTGATCCCTTATTAGATATTACAGATAGATTTGGTAACAAAGTAAATAACGATTTTTGTGTAACATATAATCCTTATTTAAGCTTGAAATACAATTCACATATTAATGTAAAAATATGTGAAAGTGTTTTAAGTCCTAAGTATTTATTTAAGTATACACATAAGTCAAATGGTGACAAAATTTCTGCAGATGTGGTCGAAACCGTTGAATCGAAAGATGAGGTTAAACTTCATATCGATGGTAGATATGTAGGGCCATCAGAAGCAGTTTGGAGAATAATGGAATATCCAATACTTTATAAAGATTGGACTGTTGTAAGATTAGCAGTTCACTTAATAAATGAGGATTGTACAGTTGCCGATGAAATGAATAATGGCAATAATAATTGTTTCAAAGCGGAAAAAGGTTATAAATCTACATTAGTAGCATATTATAATCTCAATAAAAACGATATTAATGCTAAAAAGTATCTCTATAATGAGATACCGGAATATTATTGGTTTGATTTAAAAACCAGAGAATGGAAATTGAGACATCGCCAAAGGCGTACAATAGGAAGGATATTTACTGTATCACCTATGAATGTCGAATTGTTTTCACTTCGCCAACTTTTGCTCCATGTACCTGGAGCAACATGTGAAGGTGATTTGAAAATTGTTAATGGTTTTCAATGGCCTTCATTTAGAGATGCTGCTATAGCAAGAGGCTTACTTGATACTGAAGACAATTACAATGAATTGTTTGAAGAAGCATGTGAAAGCGCGATGCCTAACATGCTTCGTAATTACTTCGGTCTCATGATTTGCTATTGGCCATCTTTTACAAGGCATTATGATACCTTCATTAAGTTTAAAAATTACTTAATCGAAGATTACTTAATGAAATACAACGGTAATGAAGAAAGAGCGGAAGCTCAAGCCATTTTTGATATTAGAAATGTTCTACAATCTAATAACTTTGATGGCTATACTGATTTACCTGAAGTCAATTTCGATATTATAGAGATTGATTATGTTGAAGATAAAGATGTTCTAAAAAGGTTAGGTGACGAAAATTTAAAATCAGCTAATGAAGAACAGAGAAACTTTATTAATAGGATATTAAATATCATTGTTAATAATTTCCCAGATAAACGTTGCTTCTTTTTAGAAGGACCTGCAGGAACAGGTAAGACATTCGTCTACACAACGTTATATTATTTGCTTAGAGCTGAAGATAAGATAGTACTTAATTGTGCTTCAACAGGTATTGCGGCTACTCTTCTTAGAAATGGACAAACAGTTCATTCTATGTTTTCAGTACCTATTACCTTATACGATAGTAATTTTAGGCTATCCAAGCTTAATAAATTACGTACTACTATGCTTGAAAAAGCTTCATTAATAATAATTGATGAAGCACCTATGCTTAGTAAGTATGTAATTGATTATCTTGATCAGCAACTGAAAAAAGTTTGCAAGAATGATCTTCCATTCGGTGGAAAAGTCATCATATGTGGTGGTGATTTCAGGCAAACATTGCCTATCCTACCAAATTCTACAAGGCATCAAAATGTTTTGTTCTCCATAAAATATAGCCCTCTTTGGAACGTTCACTTTGAGACAGTGAAACTTACCAGAAACATGAGGGTTAAAGAGGACGAGATAGATTTTGCCAAGTGGATTTTAGACATTGGTAATGATGCTCTTCAAAAAAATGAAGATGGCGAAGTAGATATACCACTAAATATCCAATCAACTGGAAATTTAGTGAACGATATCTTTGGAGCTAAAAATGAAAGCATATTAGAAAAATCTAATTATGCAATTCTTGCTCCAACAAATGTCATTGTAGAGTCTATTAATAATGAAGTATTAAATACTCTACCAGGCGATGTAGAAAAAATATTTTCAGCCGATTCGATTAGAAAAGATTCGGATACAAATGAAAATTACTACAACATGCCTATTGAAAATCTGAATCAGTTAACACCTAGCGGTTTACCACCGCATGTGTTGAATCTCAAGATTAATGCTGTTATTATTGTTCTTCGTAACTTAAACATAAAAGAAGGACTTTGTAATGGCACAAGATTGAGAATTATAAAGATTAATAAAAGAATCTTGACATGTATTCATTTGTCAGGGTTAAATAAAGATAAAACTGTTCTTATACCTAGAATAGTTTTATATAGTTCTGAAGGAGAATATCCTTTTACATTAGCAAGGAAACAGTTTCCTGTAAGACTTGCTTTTGCTATGACTATTAATAAAAGTCAAGGGCAAACATTAAGTAAAGTTGGTGTAGATTTAACAACACCAGTATTTTCACATGGACAATTGTATGTGGCTTTTTCACGTGTAAAAAGTCCTGATTGTCTATTTGTAAAAACAGAATTAGATAAAGCAAAAAATATTGTATATACAGAAATATTTAATGCGTAGATTCTGATCAAATAGTAAAAATATATAACACAAGTAACTTGGAGGAAGAAGAACAAAGGGAAGACGAAAAACAATGGAGCAGGAAGATTTTTTTAACATTTTTTAATAAATGAATTTCTTTTATTTGTAATTTTTTTTAACATTTTTAAATAAATGATTGTTTTTTTAATTGTGTTTTTTTTATTTCTATGAATGACAAATTGTTCTAATACAAATATTTTGATAATAATTTAATACAAAAATTCGTTTAAAAAATATGCTCTGCGGACCAGACGTGACCTGCCGAAGGCAGGTCTAAGGCTGGTTATGTAAAAATGGTTATCTAATTAAGTTTCATAATAAGAAACTTTTTTATTTTTATCATTGTATATTATTAATATTATGTAGAAAAAAATTATTTAATTTATTTCTTATTGTAAAAAATTTTTGTGTTTATTTTTTAATAAAGTTTTATTTTTCCTACATATATTTCTATGTTTTTAATATTTATACATAAATACTAATTTTTCTTTTTGCTTTTTTTTTCGCTGTATATTTCCACTAGTCAGAATCAAATTGTAGTTATAATTGGATTATTATATTGAATATGGGTTAGTTTTTTATATGAATGTCATGTAAAGTCTACTGAATACTTATATTTGTATCCAAAAATTTGACTTTATATTTAAAAATAATTTTTAAACTTAAGTATTCAATACAAATAAATCTATCATTAAATATATTTGAAGACTAAATTGAATTTACATTTTTTGAATGTATAAAACATATTGACTCAGATTTATATATTTATAATTGATGTAAAATAAGTATGTAATTTAAAAAAATGTATGTTTAATATATTTATAATTTTTATATATATTTAACAAATCGTATAAATAATTTTTTTATCTTGTAAGATTTTTTGCAGTTAGAAAAAGTATTGTACTATTTAAAATTAAATAAAACATTCCAAATAGAAAAATATTGTTTTTTGTATAACAAATAATATTGAGAATGGTATTTAAAAAGTAATCGAATGATTGGTTTCATCATACGAAGTCATGAAATTCATTTGTATTTTACTTCTCATTGCTCTTTTTACAACATCTTCTTTTGGACTCAGGACTAATTGCCCTCTAAATTTACTTAAACCATGTACCATTTATATGACTCCTAATGAAACTTTTTACACAAGTGTTTTCCTGTCAAATATACATCCTATGCTTGAATTAGCAATGGATTATGCTTTCGAAGGAAACGAACCTGATGTTGATCCATATCATACTGTTAACGAACTTATTAAAGACGAAATAAATCAGACTACAATCGTAAGTATTCGCTGTTTTTCTAAAAAAAAATTTTTAGGAAAACTTTATACAAATAGTAAAAAATTTGACATATCTTAATTCAAAAAATGCTACAAATGTAAGTATCTGCTTTTTATATAAAAAAGTTTTCTTCAGAACAATAATACAGCAAATGTAACAAACTTTAGATATAGAAATCCAACAAATATAACAATAGTTAAAGATTTGTCAAATGTAACTGGAATTTTTATACAAGGTAGTAAAATTACATAACTTGCTTATTTTAAATTTTCAAATACTCTTTTTTAGATTTACCAAGTAATCATTCCACTTCATCTACTCCTTTGGAATCTTCATTGACTACAAAATCATCTACTGTTTCTACCAGTACAACGACAGAATCATCAACCACTCCTATACCGACTACTTCTAAACCAACTACTACTACTACGACAAGAAAAATTATGCCTACAACAAAAAAAACTATCCCTACTGAATCAAAAACTGGAACTCGTCCATCAAGTAGATTTGAAGGATTAGTTGCACCAAGAACTCAAATTCATGCATCAAGCAGATTTCTCCAAAAGTAAGCTTGCTGTTAGACCAGCTGGTGGACGTGGTAATTAAGTCAATATTCTTGTCATATAATTTCAATTCATTTTAGGATATCAATTTGTTCATTCCTTTAATCAATAAGTAAAAAAAAAAACAATATATGTTGTTTAGAAATACAATTTGTTAAACAATCTGTTTAACAATCGGTAATTATTCAAAATTATGTAAGAAATCAAACTTTTTTTAAATGTCAAAACCAATTGAATTTTTTGATATTATTAAATATTTATTTGATTATTACTAATTTTGAAATAAACAAATTTTTTTAAGCAATTATTTATTGAAGTTTAAAAATTTTTTAAATTTAAATAACTATTCATTTAGATACAGTAGTATTTTTTATTTTATATGTGAATTTACATGAAATGTCTCGTTATTACTAGTTGGATGTAAAACATTTTTAATCCCAATATCTTTTAACATCATAAATTTGAATTCCTTAATTACAATCATTGATAAAAAAATACAAAATCCTTGTCCACCATAATATAGTGTATTTAATATTATTTCAATTTCATAGAAATTTTCTCTAGCTAAAACATTAGATTTTAAAAATAATGAGAATTTTTTAAACTTACCTATAGAGTAATAAATAAGATATAATGTAATCGGAAGTTGAGAGAGAAATGGAAATGTACTTTGAATTACTATACTTTTGAATAAATTTTTACCTTCCATTACTCCTGAAATCTTTATTCTTTTCTTATTTTTAGTAACATTCTTATATATTATTAAATTAATGAAAAATGATATAAATGGTACTATAAGTACAACACAAAGATTGATATATAAAATTACTCTATAAAATGGTATATCACTAAAAATTTCATATCCACAGCCATCCTTTGGTATATAATAAATATTTATTTCAAAATACTGTCCAATCATCATATATATAAGTAGTCCCAATGTTATAAAAATTACTATTGTCATTGTAGGAATATTTGGTCTACGAAATAAAACTATCTTATAGAATCTCACAACACTAAAGTACAATGGAGTAACTATTATAAATTGGTTTACATTAAGATGAAGTGTATTAAGCTTGCTACATAAATTTATTTCTACCATTGAATTCATAAGGTGATGTGTGAGGAGATATCCATAATATACCAAATGTAGTAGACATGAACAAATGTATTCAATTGACATAATCATTGTCATATACTTAAAAAGTTTTCTTTGATTGAATCCTTCATAAGTTATACTTCGAAATAAAAAATAGATATTAGGTATGATCGCTATTAAGTTAATAGAAATTATTTGATACGTTTTATAGGAAACGAAAGGGGTATGATATTCTCCAACTGTTGATTTATTCATTTTTATTAGATATTTCCAATTTAGTAGTAGAATTAACTTTTAAAAGTAAATTTATTTATTTTTTTCAAAAATTTATATTCAAAGTAATATTTGTTAATAAAAATTTTTGATGCAACTTTTATTTAAATTTGTTAAAGAGGATTTCTTATAAAATGGTCATGGGAGCAGCAATATGAAACACACGTAGGTGGATATGGTCATGGGAATTACCAAATGAAAAACACATATTTTCGCATTTTATTTTTAAAATATCAAATATAAAAATGCTAAATATTTTCCATAACCGTGACGTGTAAAGCACTCATGTACTATTAATCAACTTCTCATCATTTTTTTTTAATTTTCTTCAGATGAATTATACTAGTGTGTAATTTTTAATCATATAAAAGATTATATAACATTTTTCATTAACCCAGTGGAATTTTTTAAATTGTATCATCATGTCTCCTGACATCTACTAATTAAAATTTCTGGAAGTAAAATGCAAATGTGAACTTTTACTTTTTTTCAAAATTTTTAAACAACATTTTCTTTAATTTGAAAAAATAATTATATAAAATATTTACTTATAAAATAAGTTTTAGAAATAGATTGCAATACGAAAAACAAAATATTTATTAAAAATAATATATTAAAGGTCATAGTTATTTTAAAACAAAATGAACACACAAAAAAATCTTTTTAAATTCATAATACTGTTGTACATCATAATAAAACATTTTTTCCAATAAAATACATATCCCGTTAGATAAAAATTCTCTAAATCAAATAATTTTTATATATAATCTGGTATAAAAGATAAATGAAAAATATTCCTACAAAAATTCTTCTGTTGTAACAGATTTTATAGAAGCATTTTTTTGCATTCCCATATCATTTAACACCATTTTCTTGAATTCATCAATTACAAATATTGAAAGAAAGATACAAAATCCTTGTCCGGTGTAATATAAAAAATTTGCTAATATCACGAATTCAATAGGATTATGCCGTGCTTAAACATGTATTAAAATTATTATAAAAATTAATTAAAAACTTGCTTGTATAAAAATAAAGCAAATATAGTATACCAGGTACTTGACAAAAAAATGGAAATACACTTTGTATTGTAATAGCCTTTAATAAATTTTTATTATCATTAAATTTTTTTTTGTTTAAACTACTTTTTCTATCCATAACAGTTTTATAAATTTTATAATTTATAAGTAATGAAATGCATGGTAAAATAAGAACAATAATAATATTAAGTCGTAAAATTAGATGAAAAAAAGGTATATCACTCAAGAGTTCCTGTCCACAACCATTTTTTGGCATATAATATGGTTTTATTTCAAAGAACTGTCCACCCATTGTGTACATAAGGGGACCAAGAGTAAAAATTATAGCAGTAATCACAACAAAAATACCAGGATTTTTATAGTAAACTATCTTGTAGTATCGATAAATATTAAAGTAAAATGGCGTCACAACTAATAGTTGGTTAATATTAATGTGGACTGTATTAAACTTAGAACAAATGTTTGTATGAATTTTAGATTCGGTAAAATAATATATAAAAAGATATCCATAAAAAATTAGGTGTGCTAAGCAAGCTATGATATATTCAAAAGACATAACCATAGTCATGTATTTCAATATTTTTCTTTCATTAAATGCTTCATATGTCAAACTTCGATAAAAAAAATAAATATTAGGGATAATTGCAAAAAAATTTATTATAAATATTTGGTATGCTGAAATCCCAATAGTAGGTGATTGATAAGTTGATACCAATGTTCCATTCATTCTATAGAATATGAAATTAGGATATGATAAACTTAAATTAGAAGAGGGTAATCATTATTTTATAAAAGATTTTATTGTCATCTCTCGCAAATAGAAAATATATCGGAACACATAAATAAAATTTTATCAAATTTGTCATTTTCTTAAGCTTTTATATTTTTATTAAAACATATATAATATTTTAAAAATCTTGATGAAACATAATAATCTATCAGAGCTATTTGGTTAATATTTAAATATATACATAAAGTTATCAATATTTTATATTTTAATTTTGTACGACACTGATGATATTTTACTTTGAAAACTACGTAGAATTAAAATCTTCTATTTTATATTTTAAACAAAAAATTATTTAAAATTGTATATAAATACTTTATCCTATTAATTTATAATTTTCTTAAAATATTCCTGGAAAAAAAGATTACATGATTCGTTTTAAATTAATCCGCAGTATTTTTAATTGTAAAAATAAATATTAGATGAACAGATATTCAAGAAAATATTTTTTTTTCAAGTAATTTATAAATTAAACTTTAATATATGACAGAATTTATAAAAGTTTCCAAATTTTATAGTTATTTTCAAATACTTATCATAATATTTAAATATATTCATCTAAGTTATGCACTGTTTAATCAGTGATATTCTATTTTAAAATAATCAACATATTTTATCTACAAAATTATGTGTAAGTTAAATTAAAAATCATCATAAATAGAAATTTGATACTAACGTTAAATAGAAAATAAAAATTGATAGAAAATATATATAAATTAAAATAGTAAACCATGAAAAATTTTATTTATATTCTAAAAGAAAAAAAACCAAAGTTCAAAAGTTTAGTTAACAAATTTTTTCTTCTAGATAATTAAGTAATTTATCATTTTAAAGTTTAAAAAAATGTCTGATTAGTTAAAGTTACACGTTATATAGCATTTTCAGTTGACAAGTACACACACCATTCTCAGAGTATATAAAATTCTCTTAAATTAATACTTTAATGACTATGAAAGATTCGTATAATAGAACTATTTAACAAAGTTAATGATACTTACAATTAACTATTTTTAGTAAGTCAAATGGGAAATTATAATTTAGTTGGTGTGCCAAATATAAAAGTAAAACTATATTAATTATTTTGCAAATACTACAATTTAACTTTTTTGTAAACTTGTGGATTAAAAATTATATATATTTTGTACTTAATCATAAATTTCTTATAACCACCAACATCTGAAAACTGTTCAAAAAGCAAAACGATTAACAAGGTTTGTTCTATACTTCAGAAATAAAAATATTATCAAAAACTTTTTAGAAGTTATAACAATCAACTTGTTAAGAATACTAATTTGAATTTCCTAAAATACTATATGTTAGTAACTAAATCTAATATAAATAAAAAGTCTCATACCATGTGAAAGTACCATGGAACACAAATATATTTATATAAATTTAATATGCCCACAAATTACAAAATAATTTAGTTAATTAAAAAATTATACATTTCCTGAAGTTGTAGTATTACTAAAATAAATAATCTTGCATTTTTTAAAATAACAAAATCAATAGATTGTTAATCTTGTATAACCTATTGTCTTATATTAAAAGATAAATATTAACTCATTATAATATTTGAAATAATTAAAAAGGGGGTAATTTTCTTTTTCTAGCCCTATTTTTTAGCACATTAAATATCTCAAAATGTAGTGATGTAGTATGTCAAGAAATAATATTATAATTATCATTTTTGTTGACAAAAATAAAAATATTATACATATGAATTAATGAAATGATAACAAAGAATATACGTTAGTAATATAAATCAATTTATTACTAAACTCGATTGTAAAATGATTTCATTTTTAAAAATGTGACAAGGCACTTTGCCCTTTCAATTTTATGTAAAACAGGAAAGAAATAATGAATTTTTATGATGTGAGAAAATGAGGAAATTATATAAACCGCTATTATAAAATGATTTGTAGAAACGTTTTAGAATGTCTGTGAAATAATTAGCCTTTTGAGATACATTTAAAAATCGAAATGATGTGATTATGTAAAGAATTTATTCCTGGTTAGCTGTCTCAAGTCAATATATCAATGTTTTTTTATTATTAGGACATACAATTTTTTTTGTTCTCTAGAAAATAATTAAAAACCAAAGTTCTAAATTTTAATCCTTAGACGAATGAAATTTATTAGTATTAATAAATCCAATATTTTCGGTATATGATGAGTTAGAAATTGTTATCAGAATGTCATAAAATTTCTGAGAATGATTATTTTTTGTAAGATAAAAATAGATTGTAGATGGATATTTTATTTAATTGAACTTCTCGCAAAATAATATGCTAAGAAAATTCTTAAACTTTATTAAAGAAATGATAAGATGTGGAAAATAATTAGTTACATAAATAATTCGGTCTGGTTGTTTTTTTTATTATTAATATTTTTCAATTTCATTACTAGTAATTTTTTTTAAATAAAAATGCAAAGATTCATTTAATTTAAAAGTATCTTTTGAAAAATATAGTAAAATAGTAATTATATAAGTCTAATTTTTTGTCAAATTCAATGTAAGTTATGGTGTTATACGAGGATTTCTTAAAAAAACAGGTTTGATTTTATTTTTTATGCCAATATCGTTCAACATCATAATTCTGAGATCTTTAATTTCAAGTACTGTAAAAAAGACATAAAGATTATATCCAATATAGAAAATAAAGTGCACTATAATATCCAAAAAATTTTCAAAAACATTTCTTGCTAAAAAATATATTAGATTAAATATTATAAACTAACTTATAGAATAATATAAAAGATAAGCTATTGGTGGAATTTGAAAAACCAATGCAAACAGTCCTTGAAGTAATATTCCCTTAAGAATTCTTCTACATTCCATTACTTTTGGTCTATCAGTATTATACAACTTTTTAGCAACACTCCGATAGAGAAGATAATTAATTAAAATTAAAGTAAATGGTAAAGCAAGTACAACAAACAGATTACAATACATAATCTCTATATAAAATGGTATATCACTAAAAATTTGATAACCACATCCACCTTTTGGTAAAAAATATATATTAATCTCAAAATATTGTCCACACATCATGTATAATAAAGGTCCAATTGTTATAATTATAATTATTACTAGTGTAAAAACAAAATATCTTTTTTTCTTATTAAATACCAGAAGCCAAAAACGGAAAAAATGAAGATAAAATGGTGTTGCGATTAATATTTGTCTAACATAAAGATCAAGTATTGAAAACTTTGAACAAAATTTAACAAATATCTGATTACCAGTATAATAATTAATAACAAGATATCCATTAAATGATGCGTGTATAATAGAAGCAAAAACATATTCAGATGACATAATAATTGTCATATACTTAAAATGTTTTCTCTTATTAAATTCTTTATAATATATACTTCGATGTAAAAAATATAGATTTGGTAGGATTGCTAAGCAACTAAGTGTAACTGATAGATATTGTTCACAATTGATTGTTGGATCAAGATATTCTGGTACTATTAATTCAGCCATTTCTAAAATAAGCAAGTTTGAGAGAAATTTTTTAGAAACAAAAAAACGAAGGTTTAAAATTAAAAAAAAAACTTCCTACTTATTAATAAGTATAAACTTGAATAATGACAATTTGCAATTTTTCATTAATACTAGTACTAGGTAAAAAGTAAATTAGTTTGTAAGAAGGATTCTCTATTATATCATCTTGTAAAATTTCTAGCATTTTATCTTACGTAATTAGTCTTTATTCAATAGGATTATAAGCGAAAATTTATCAAGTTGTAAATGTCATATTTGTAATAATTAGTTATTAAAATTTAGCCTTAAAAATGCCATTGCAAATTATATAATAGTCCGTTAATGTGAAATTTCTGTGAATTTTTTGATAAAATTTAAAATAATATAAGAAAAGATTTAGATAGAAGTTGTTAGACATTTAATTACTTTTGATATTAGCTATTTTTTATTAAATCAGAAACGATAGAAAAAGTGTAAAATTTTACTCAAAGCAATATTTACAAAGTTGATTGGTAATTTAAAAATAATAAAAAAATAACAATAAAAGTTTTATGTGTAATTCTTATGCTTAAATTTTTTAAAATTTTTAAAATAAGAAACAAATAGTATTGTTAAAAATTTATAAGAGCTTTTATTACTAATTTCTTTAAAAAAATTACTTTAAATCATATAAATTAACAGTATCCATTTGATAAAATACATTGAATTTAAACTCTGAAAAATTTTATAACGAGGTTATAATCAAAATAAAGTTATTGCATTTTATGTGCTTTTCTTAAAAAAATAGGTTTGGTTTTATTCTTTATACCAATATCTTCCAACATCATGTTTCTGAGATCTTTAATTGCAACTACTGTAAAAAAGACATAAAGACTATTTCCAATATAAAAAAGAAAATCTAGTGGAATCTCCAAATAATCAATTGAATTAAAAGCTAAAAATTATTTTAAAAAAAACAAATTTTAAACTGACCCATATTATAATAAATCAAATAAAATAATGGTGGAGCTTGAAAAATCAACGTAAAAAGCCCTTGAAATATTAATCCTTTTAGAATCCTTTTACATTCTATCATTTTTGCTCTATTACTGTCAGATATCCTTTTAACAACATTACAGTAGATAAAATAATTAATGAAAATTAGTATAATTGGTAAGATAAATATAACAAAACTATTGAAATGCATAACTTCCATATAAAACGGTATATCACTAAAATTTTGATAACCACAACCACTTTTTGGTACATAATAAATATTTATTTCAAAATATTGTCCAATCGTTATATATAATAGCGGCCCGATTGTTATAACTATAATAATTATAAATATCACCACAAAATATCTTGTTTTCTTATTAAATACCAGAAACCAAAAACGGAAGAAGTGAAGATAAAATGGTGTTACAGTTAATATTTGTTCAACACTCATATCAAAAATACTAAACTTAATGCAATTTTTAACATGGATCTTACTATTAGTATGATAACAAATAATTAGGTATCCACAAAATAATAAGTGTATTGTGGAATCAATAATGTATTCAGATGACATTATTACTGTCATAATTTTGAAGTATTCCCTTTTACTAAATAATTTGTACTTTACACACCGATGTAAAAAATATATATTTGGTATGATTGCTATACTACAAAGGATTAATGCTTGGTAATCTTGAAATTTTATAGTTGGATCGACATATTCTGGCACCTTTAAATCAGCCATTTCTATAATTAGTAATTTTCTAAAATATACTAGATAAGCTAATATAGAAAAGAAAATTATAAAAAAATATTTATTTCTTGATTAGAGCAAAGAATAAATTTTAATAATGATAATTTATTATTTTTTTATTTACATTAATACCAGGTAAAAAGCACCCCAGATTGAAAGATGACGTATTAACCTTTATATCATATTGATATACTTTTATTATTTTTTCCCAGCGCAATTAGTTTATATTACCAATAATAGAAGTCGTTATTTAAGTTTTATAAAGTTTCAAATATCCTATTTTCTATTAGTTTGGTTATTAAAATTATTTTTTGAAATGCCACTGCATATTAAAGGATAATCCGATAGCCCAAATTTCTTATAAATCTTCTGATAAAGATTGGAAGTAATGTAAATTTTTAATAAAAATTGTTAGACATTTATACAGGATGGGTCAAAATATGCATCACAGTTACAATCAAAATTTCTTAATAAAAACTATGTAATGTATAGTAATATCTTTCAATTATAATTTCAAGATACTTTTATCTTCTAATAGTTAGCAACATAATTTATCTATACTAACAAAAAAGATTAAATTGTAAAAAATATTATGTAGTTTGAATACAATTGTGAAGCATATTTTGGCCCACCCTGTATATTTTTAGCATTAATATTATTAAATTGCAAATAATAGAAAAATTTAGGAATTGTATTTAAGATAACATGTGAAAGTGAATAAATTGGATGACATATTATGTGTCATTACTATTATGTCTGTATAAACCCCTACTTTTGTCATTATTTTACTTTATCGTGTTCGTTCTAAATATTGTATCTCTAAATATTATACCTCTAAATAGAGGGTAAGTCTTAATTAATATTTTTTCTTTTATGTATCTATTTTATAGTTCCGTTTTAAAATAAAGATTTTTATTCTGAAGAAGGCGCCACAACAACTAATATCGTTATTATTTTTCTTGAAGTTGATCAACTATTTAAAGAAGGTGATAAAAATTAAAGTAAACCTTTATAAAAATTATGAGCAATCTTATAATAATTTGTAATTTACTATAAATTGAGGGTTTTTCAAAAAAAATGGTAAGACATAAAAAATTGGTTATTTTTTTAATAAAATTATTTTTCTTCATCTGACCAATTGTATCCATTGATAAAATACAGAAAAATGAACTTTGAGTAATTCAATAATTTGATTTATGTTTAATTCGAAATAAATTATGGTATTATTTGACTATTTCTTAAAAAAATAGATTTGACTTTATTATTACTAACGTTTATACCAAAATCTTCTAATATTTTTATTCTGAGATCTTCAATTACAAACAGTGTGAAAAAGATATTGACACTATATCCAAAATAACAGAGAAAGTAAAATGGAATCTCTAGATAATCAATTTCATTGAACGCTAAAAAAAATATTTTAAAAATAGTATAAACTAACTTATATGACAATAAAGTAAATAACAAAATAAAGGAACATGAAAAATCACTATAAAAACTCCTTGTGCAATTAATCCTTTAATAGTCCTTTTACATTCTATTATTGATCCTTTACTATTTTTATTATCATACATCTTCTTAACAACATTAAAGTAGAAAATATAATTAATAAAAATTAAAATAAATGGTAGTATAAACATAAAAAATATATCACAATATAAAACTTCATTATGAAATGGTAATTCACTAACAATTTTATAACCACAACCACTTTTTGATACAAAATAAATATTTATTTCAAAAAATTGTCCAAACATCATATATAGAACTGGTAAAATTGATATAATTATAAATATTATAAATAGCGTTATAAAAATTTTTGAATTTTTATTTAATACCAAATGCCAAAAACGGCAAAACTGAAGATAAAATGGAGTTATAATTAGTATTTGACCAATTATAAGATCAAAAGCTCCAAATTTACTACAATGTTTTACATTGATAGAATAATTACTGAGATAACAAAAATAAGATAACCATAAAATAATACATGCACCATAGAAACGACAATATATTCGAATGACATAATAACTATCATATACTTGAAATATTTTCTGCAGTTATAAAATTTGTATTTTAAACATCGACCAAAAAAATACATATTTAGTATGAGTGCTATGAAACAAAGAAAAAATGTTTGATAATCTTGGAATTTAATATCTGGAACAACATATCTTGGTACCAATAAATCGTAGTTTTCTTTTATAATTTTCATTGAAAAATTATACTGGTAAAATTAGTAAGAAAGCCAAAAATTAGAAAAAAATAGTTATTGCTTGATTTTTAATAAACAAAACTTTAAAAATGATAATTTTTTTAATCTATACTCGTTTCCGGTAAAGAGTATTTAAGATTAAAAAAAGATTTTTAATTTATATTTCATATTATTAATCTTTTAACATTTTGAAACACCTCAATTAGTCTTTATTCAATATATATCATTAATTAAAGTTTATAAAATTTCAAAAGCCATATTTTCTAATAATTAGTTAATTAATTTATGTTTTAAATGTCATCGTGTCATAACATTTTTAGCAGAATTTTTTGTTAATCTTTGAATATGAATGTGAGCATGTTTTAAATAAAATTATTAGATGTAAAAATTATACTCAACTTCCATGATTTTTAACTTATTGCAAATGAATATTAATCTTAAAAGTTTATTAACATCATTATTTATAATTGTTCAATAATAATACTTTTTTTTACTTTAACAAGTTTCCTATTTATAAAATACTGTAAAATTGCATTTGAATAATTCAATAATTTGATTTGAATTCATTTCAAAATAAATTTTGACATAATACGAGAATTGTGTACAAAATTTGGTTTAACCTTATTATTAATACCAATATCTTTCAACATCATATGTCTGAGATCTTTAATTGCAACTACTGTAAAAAAAACATAAAGACTATATCCAATATAATGAAGAAATTCAATTGGAATCTCCAAATAGTCAAAAAAATTAAAAGCTAAAATATATATTTAAAAAAAACGAATTTCAAACTAACTCATAGCACTAAAAAGAATATAAAATAATGGTGGAACTTGAAAAATCAACGTAAAAATCCCTTGAACTATTAATCCTTTAAGAATCCTTCTACATTCTATAGATTTTGCTCTATTATTATCAGACATCTTCTTACCAACCTTATGATAGATAATATAGTTAATAAAAATTAATATAATTGGCAAGATAAATATAACAAAACTATTTAAATATATAGTTTCCATATAAAATGGTAAACGACTAAAAATTTGATAACCACAACCACTTTTTGGTAAATAGTAAATATTTATTTCAAAATATATTCCAATAGATATATATAATAGCGGTCCAATTGTTATAATTATAATTACTGTAAGTATGAAAGCAAAACATCTTGTTTTCTTATTAAATACCAGAAACCAAAAACGGAAGAAGTGAAGATAAAATGGTGTTACAGTTAATATTTGTTCAACACCTATATCAAAAATACCAAATTTATTACAATTTTTAACATGAACCTGACTATTGGTATGATAACAAATAATAAGATATCCATAAAATAGTATGTGTACGGTGGAATCAACAATATATTCGGATGACATTATTATAGTCATAACTTTAAATATTTTCTTTTGCTAAATAATTTGTACTTTATGCATCGGTGTAAAAAATACATATTTGGTATAATTGCTATAATACAGAGGATTAATGCTTGATAGTATTGAAATTAACGGTTGGATCAGTAAATTTTGGCACCGTTGAGTTAGCCATTTATATAAATAGTAGCTTTTAAAAAGTATACTAGAAAAACTATTATGAGGCCTAAAATTATAAAAATGAGTTTTTCATTTCTTGATTACTACTAAGAATAAACTTAAATAATGATAATTTGTTATTTTTTTATTTGCATAAGTACCCCAGGTAAATGCATTCAGATTGAAACATGACTTTTTAACATTTATGTCATATTGATAGATTTTTACCGTTTTTCCCTGTGCAAATAATCTTTATTAAATAGATCCGTTTATTTGAAGTTTATCAAATTTTAAATATCATATTTTTTGTTAATTGGTTATTAAATCTATTTTTGAAAATGCCATTGCATATTGAATTATAATCTTTAAGACTGTTTTTCTTGCAAATCTTTTGATAAAATAAGAGCATGTTTTAAATAAAATTGATGGTTATTTTTAAAGTTTAGCATTAACATTTTTTAATCCAAAGCATTAGAAAAGCATTGAATTTGTATCCAAAATAATACTAAAAGTTCATTGGTCATTTCGATATAATAGAAAAATAGTAATAAAATTTTATGTAAAAATGATTATTCTTAATATGTTTATGATTTTTAACATGCTACAAATAAATAATATTGTTAAAAACTTATCAATCGTTACTTTTATAACTTTCTTTAATTACATTTTGAGATATTAACTTCTTTTATTGAGCAATAGATTATTAAATTTAATAGAGTATAATATTTCTAAAAAAGCAATGATAATAGTATTATTTGCCTAAAAAACCATCATAATTATATCAAATAATTTCTTTGGATATTTTTTATTTTATTAATTGATAGTAAAATTAATAACAATACTATATAATAATAGTAATTCACTAAAAGGAAATCATTTTTAATACTACCATTATCATTAATATATAAAAGTTATTGCTTTTTACTCGGTATATAAGAAAGCCACTTTTCCACAAAATTCACCACTCAAAACCGTTTACCTATTCAATTATGCAATTCTTCAAATTCTTCCTTTTTGCTGCTCTCATCATTACAATTAATGCGTGTGCTCCAACAAACACACAATCTGCAGCAACAACAACAGCTCCAAAAAGAAAACGTAGAAGTGTCGATGAGGACAATGCTGTTGTCATCAAACTACT
>SRSI01000064.1:0-19015 GCA_005656395.1 Strongyloides papillosus | reverse complement strand
ATCAGTACCATATTTTAAAAAATATAACATTTTTTGAGAAATTATTTTTTAAAATGGAATTTTAATATTTTGGGAAACAATTTTATGAATAAAAAACATAAAAATGTTGCGTTTATCATTTTTGATCGTCAATTACCATTACAAATTTCGTCATTAATCATACGAAAAGCTTATAAAAAAATCATTACATTTATCGTTTCATTTATTATATATTAGTAGTTGAATTAAAAAAATATTCCTTTTTAAATTGTTGACAATTAATTCTTTAATTAAAAAAAGTTTGTTCAGGACTATTGCTTAAAAAAGTATAAAAAAAATTAATTTGTTAAATAGAAGAAATAACTCTATAATCATAAAAATGGCTGATGTAGTAATTATAAAGTCTTCCACCTTTATATTTTAATAAAAAGTCTAGTATAAATATTTTAAATAAAAAAATTCAATAAATTCTTACTAACATATGATAAAAATTATTAAAAATTTGGAAATATAACGTTATATATGTAATTTTTACCAATTATTTTCAATTAATTATATTAGATTCAAATGTTTAATGAGTGTGTGTATTTATTGTTTAAGCAATCGAATTGTACTTTTATTTATTTACGTACTATTCTTAACAAGTAAGGGTACAATGTTACAAATAAAATCTGCTCTATCTAATTTAACAGAATTAACAAAAAATTTTAATAAGTTATGTTTTTTAATATTATCAAGATATTTTTCTCTAGGTCTGCCAACTTTTCTTTTATATCCATAGGAGTAATACCACAGTAGGTTCAAGGCTAGAGAGTCGTTATAATGAATGTTATGTAGGAACCTACACCTGAGTTTGGAGACGTATTGCTCCAGTAGTTCCACCTTAGCATATGTATAGATTAGAGCTATTGGGATCTTTTATCATTGGGTATATTTTCTTTATTACGAATTTCCTCCGCATTTATTAGTTTAAATAAAAATATGAATTTCCGATCAAAGCAGGCTATATGTCATATAAAGAATTTTTAGTTAAAGTTTATGTTTGGCAAGCGTACGTGTAACAGCTTCTAATTGTCGATTGGAATAGAAAGCACCCTGCTTTCAATGAAACAGTACGTAAAGCGGGACGAATAACACTAAGTGCTTTGTAACCCCCTACTTTTATTTGTCTTATGAAAGGCCTGCATTCTAGAAAGCTTACTTCTCTACCCAAATAGTTGAAAGAAGTACAAGGAAGGATTTCAAAAAAATTTTCCATTTCAATTTTGAACGTCATATAATTAGATTTATCCAAATTAATATTAAGTCCAACTCTTTTAGAATGATATGTAAAAGCAGACAACATTTCCTTGAAACTATCACCGCTATCAGCAATGAGAGTGATATCATTGGCATATGAAATTCCCATTACTCGTAACCCATTAACAGCAACTCCAAAATTAGGTAAAGAATTAAGCGAGTCGTCTAGAAGAGCATTTCTATATATATAAATTCTAGAATAGCATTGAACAGCACTGGTGAAACGGGACATCCTTACTTTAGTCCTCTCCATACTGTAAAGGTATGTAAAATATGTTAATGGAATAAATAAAATAAAGTAACGAAAACATGTTGCATAATCCAAGCTAATGGAGGCTTGGGAAATGCAACATAAAAGAAAAATATATAAAGAATAAATTTAAAATAAATATAACACTTTTCTTACTTAAAAGATTGAGAAATCCTGTTTGATTTCTTAATATTAAAAATAAACGTATTTTACTAACTTTTTTTATGGAGGTTACCCCTTTTTGAACTCAACAATGAATAAGGAAACGGACTTTAAGAATTTACTGGATCAATTGAAAAACGCTGGATTGCTGAATGCTGATACCGAAACTACTTTAACAAATCACTGGGCAAATGAAGAATACGACGCTGCTATGACATTAATCGACAGTTTGAGAAATATGAATACATCTACTACGAAACGGAAACCTTCCGTGCACCTTCTTGACTCTGCTACAGACACCACTACACATGAATGGGACATGCCTATAACCAAATTAGTTAAAACCGAAATTCATCAAGGAATACCGTTATCTCGACACGAACCCAAGGAATATGCGAACTATGGTACGGAAACCAACTCTCCTGTTTACCGCTACCATAATACAGCATTTTTGGATAAATTACAAAATTGTACCGCTCAAAACTCAACTGAATTTACGTTATGGTGTGAAAGATATGAATTGGCAATGGATAAAGCTCATGCAATGGACGATTTGCGGGAAAGAAATCGTATGAAGCTGCTATTTTTGGATAATTTCCTAAGTGGCAGACCTTCCCAACTGTATCGTGCTGCGATACATTATTATGGACTTTCCGATATGACTTACAAAGAAGCGGTAAATTACATTGCAGGCAAACTAGATACTCCTATGAATCAAATGAGGGCAAACAGAGAACGACTACGCTTTTAAAAGGACAATGAGGATTTTGAAAAACATTTTACAGCATTTTTAACTAAGACGGTAGCGACATGTGGTATTTCTATGTCTACAATTTTGGGAAATACAATGGTGGGAACCAAAGGTACTTCATCGTATGAACTACAAAGATGTGAACAATCCTTTCAAACTCTGATGAAAATGGAATTTCTTTATACTTTACCACGGAAAGTCGGAGAGCAATTGGAACCGTATGTCAACAAATTGACACTGTTAGAAATTAAGGATAGAGCAGGGGAATTGATTATACGTGAAAAGGAACGTCTGGGCCGTTGGCAACGTCCGGATAATCTGCCGTCTCACCAATACAGATCGGGAGGATATAAGGACAAACCAACCGCTTATCAAACAAAACCAAATCGCCCAGGATTTAACAATTCTCGTATTAACATTATCAATCCAATACCTGATGAACATACAGACATACGAAGCAAATCCGCTGATGAGTTTGGAGAGGAACAAATAATGGAATTTAAGGGTTTTGTGGTACCCCGTATTTTTTTAGCCTCACCTATGCAGAAGCGTGACAATGCACGTAGTTGGACAACATGGCTTTTGTTGTTTTTTGGTATGGTTACAATGGTGGGGGGAGTAACTCATATTCTAGATTGTAACAATGTTTCAATGGCTAATTGGACTATGGCTGCCCCTCAGAAACAGCATTGTTTAATAAGGCATCAATGGCATTTAGAATCACGTTATTTGTACAAGATTTCGGATAAGACTTGCAAAAAGGAGCTGGCGTTGTTGGCAGTGAGTCAAAAATTAATTGTCATATTGCAGGAGTTACCCGAATTGTTGTATAAATTGCCGGGCTCGCTGAACTGGTGTAATCAAAATGTGTCGGAGTTAAGTAAAGGTTATGTGGCACAATTAGAAGATCCGGTATGGGCTCAAGCTACTATTTCCGATTCAGTTTACGATAACCCCCCACACTTTCCATCAAATATGGATAAACAGGTGAGGGGTGTTGCAGCTCAGTTACTGTTATATAAGGCTGGTTTGGTTGTGTCTGACTTAAATAAGGTCCAGTGGGATGCACTTTTTGTAAATGTCTTTCAAATACATTATGCTAATTCTAGGAAACTTGGTGTTTTTCGTTCTTTAACTTATTCCTTGATACAACAATATGTTACACCGTTCTTTGTGGACGCCTGTAATAAAAGCAATCTTGAATATGAAGCAATCACGCACACTATTGACCCTTCAGAAAAAGTAAGAATTTTACTACATAGGAAAGATGTGAGAGCTTCACTACATAATAATTTTTTTTATGTACAACAGTGTAGACAAATAACTCCTGAATCAATCTTCTCTGACTATAAATATATGAATGTTTGTTACACGCGATTACCTGTTCTGGTAGATGGACGCCTACAATTTGTGGATAACGATGGCTATATTCATGAATATTCAGTAGGTCACCCATGCACACAATTGTCACCGGAGGAGGTTACCGAGTTTCAAACTACTAATGAGAAAACCGAAAATCAATGGAGTTGGACGGAAAATTTTTCGCTTCTTTCTGGGTTGTCTACATATGGTACATCCATTTGGATATGGGTACAAAATGTTGTCCTTGGAGTTTTGGGAATTGTATTGCTGATTTTGTTTGCACTTTTAGGGTGGAAAATATGGAAGGCTGTTCAAAAATGCAGAGCAAATTTTAGGAAAAGGAGAATACGTCAACGTCAACGGAAAACAATCTTATCATCCCTTTCAGAGGTGGTGGTATTGTCTAATTTGGGAAGTACACAAGTTTCTTCGATAGGTCCGCTTCAAGGAAAACAACCTTTTGTGAATCTGTATATCGCTCAGAATTCGTCGACAAAGATAGTGAAATGTCTTATTGATTCAGGGGCGTGTGTATCTTTTATAAGAAAAGATTGTCTTTCGGAATTTAAAGATATACATACATTTGCTCAACCTACAAAAATTGCACAAGACTTCAACAATAATCCTATCCTGGCGATTGGTCAATGCAAGGTAAAGTTCGTATTCAATACAAAAAAGATAGAAATTCCGCTCTTGATAATGGAAAAATTGCATCAAGATGTGTTGTTAGGCTCCGATGCTTTAGAATACCTGGATAAAGCCAATTTTCCGGTCACTTTCAAATTATCCTCAAACATTATTCAACTTGGTAATACGCGTCACCCATTAGATCAGATTTCACGAGTTTCATATTTATCACCGTCTGAATTATGGGATACAGTCAAAACCTGGATTTGGTGTGTTAGATCATTAGATGATACATTAATTGGACCTGAACCGGAGGCCGTTGTTGCAGAGGAGTTAGATATGCCTGATGAGCTAATCAACGATCTGGCGATTTGGGATCCTTTACCACATACTGAAGCATTAATCAAGGCTAATTTAGCGGATACTCAATTTTCTGAAAAAAATCAGCAGCTCTTGACACAAATGCTTTTTCGTTGTAAGGCAGCTTTTATTCATAATGAAGAAGATATTGGAAGATATTCAGGACCAATTAAACATGAAATAATGCTTAAAGAAAATGGTAAATTGCCTATTTCAGGTGTACCACGACATTCCCCGATTATGCAGGAAAAGGCTTATAAGCTTATACAAGGAATGTTGAAATCAGGAATTATCCAACATTCAAAATCTACATGTACTTCACGCTATCTTATAGTTCCCAAGCCAAACGGATCGGATCGCTTTGTGGTAGATTACCGTCAATTAAACACATGTTCTTATTTGGAAGTACCCTGCATCCCACACATTGAAGATTTGTTGAATAAAGTGTGCCAATTTCGCTATCTGTCAGTGTTTGATGTTGCATCTGGGTTTCATCAAATTCCCTTAGACGAATCTTCACGATGGTTAACTGCTTTCAACTCACCATGGGGGGTGTTTGAGTATGTCACGACACCGATGGGTCTCAGTGGCAGTCCGGGTACATTCCAACGAATAATGGATCACATTTTTTCGGATATGCGATCGTCGATTTTAGTATATATTGACGATATCATTGTTTTTTCAAATACGGAAGAGAAGCATTTGCGTATATTAAAAGAATTTTTTCATCGTATTATAGATTCGGGGTTGAAATTAAGGATGGACAAAAGTCGGTTTGGTGTTAGACAGTTGAAATATTTGGGATTTGTGGTATCTATAGATGGTATTTCTCCGGATCCTGAGAAGACAAAGGCTATTTCGAATATGACAGCTCCAGATAATATACGCAAATTACGAGGATTTTTGGGCATGCTGAATTTTTTTAGACGATTTATAAAAGATTTTGCGACGATATCAGAACCGCTACGCCTTTTGCTTAGAAAAGATGTGCCTTTTATCTGGACGGATACCTGTACTGCAGCTTTCGAGACTTTAAAAAAATGTTTAATGACAGCTCCGATACTTAGTGCTCCAAAAGCAGAAGGTGAATTTCTTTTGTTTACAGATGCGAGTTACGCAGGCCTTGGGGCAGTTCTGTTTCAACGACAACCTGAATTAAAAGTTATTACTTACATCTCGAGATCAATTAATAAGTTTGAAAGTAACTATCCTCCGATACATTTAGAAGCTCTCGCTATTGTTTGGGCACTCTCTCAACTGGATCCCTATATTATTGGAATGCCAATAACTATTTATACAGATCATCAGCCTTTGTTGTCTTTGTTTGGATCTCGACAGTTACAAGGTAAACTGGCCAGATACCAACTCCGATTAATGCAATACAAAGCGACAATTCGATATCAACCCGGGGGTGAAAATGTTGTTGCTGACTATTTATCCAGACATCCCTCAGTAAGGGTAAATATGGTTTCCCTTTTGGAATTGCCGTGGGGGAGGAAGGAATGGAGATACACAAATGATGAAGAGACAAAATATGAACAATGGGTGAAGGAAGAGAAAGCAATATTTAGTAAAGAACGATATTATAAAATGTCAGGAAATATGGTATTAGGAATTATCCCAACGGTTTCAGTTCAAAAGAATTATATTGAAGAGTTTCACAAGCATCCGCTATTTGGCGGACATATGGGATGGGAAAAGGTAAAAGAAAAATTAATACAAGCTATGTTTTGGGATACCATTGAAGAAGATTACAAAGAATTAGCCAAAAGTTGTTTAATTTGTCAAAAGAATAAAACTATTCCTGGATATTTAATTAAGAGTAAGCCTCAAATACCAGAAGTCGGAGCAATACCATTGGGAAAAGTACACATAGACTTACTACAACCGGGAAGAAAGACATCAAGCGGCAACATAGCAATGATGGTAGCTGTAGATTCACTAACTAGGTTTGTAATAGTTGGTCCGGTGAAGCGATTGTCGTCAGAAGAGATTATTGAAACTATTATGGAGAACATAATCTTTAAATTTGGATGTCCAAAGAAAATAGTCACTGATAGAGGAACTTGTTTCACATCGTTAGAATTTGAAAACTTTACCAAGGCATTGGGAATAAGCCATCATTTGACCACACCGAATCATCATCAATCAAATGGGTTAGTGGAAAGGATGAATAGAAATTTTAATGAGGCTATTAGAATGTATCAAGATGACGAATGGGACGAGACTGTAAAAGTTACAGCGTGCTGCTACAATAACCTAGTGCATCCGAAAACAAAAATGACACCATCGTATCTTATGTTTGGAAGGCTAACCAACCCAAATATATCTCAAGAAAATATATTAGTGAAGTCAAAATATAACGAAGACATAAGAAAATGGGAGGAAAATATATCCAAACTTCAAGAAACATGGATGAATCACCATAGAAAATCTTGGGAAAAAGCGAAAGGAACTGAAAACTTTGAAATTAATTTACAACCTAAACAGTTAGTTTTGAGAAAAAGAATGGTAGACAAAAGAGGGAAGTTAAGCCCCTGGGAAGGGCCATATGAGGTTTTACAAGTAGATGAACATCAAAGGGCATTGATAAAGAAAGGACGAAAAAAGGAGTGGATTCATGTTTCCCAACTTAAAAAGTTTATCCCTGAAGGACTGGAAAAGGGGGGAAAAGAGGGATGTAAAGATATGTAAAATATGTTAATGGAATAAACAAAATAAAGTAACGAAAACATGTTGCATAATCCAAGCTAATGGAGGCTTGGGAAATGCAACATAAAAGAAAAATATATAAAGAATAAATTTAAAATAAATATAACACTTTTCTTACTTAAAAGATTGAGAAATCCTGTTTGATTTCTTAATATTAAAAATAAACGTATTTTACTAACTTTTTTTAATACCCTGCATTTAATCTTTTTACCATATTCTGGGTCAAACATAAAATAATTGCTAGAATATAGACTGTCCAGAATTTTAACTAGATGCAATGGAACGTTATTTGAAGAAATTAAAATTTTAAACAACATTTCCTTATACACTCTATCATATGCTTTGGAGAAATCTAAAAATCCTAAGATCGTAGGAAGATTAAATTCATGCCTTACACTTATAAGATTTTCTAGACAACTAATTGCATTAATACAGGATCGCTTTTCTCTGAAACCCATTTGATAAGATCTTATTTGAGGATTTTAGCTGTATTATTAACTCTATCCATCCAAATTCTAATAAAACTCTTGTAAACATGGGATACAATTGATATTAAACGGTAATTCTTAATATTCTGACGAGATCCCTTTTTAAAAATAAGAGCCACTTTAGTTAATTTCCAAGATGTGGGAAATTCCATTGTTTTCCAGCACAAGTTGAAAAGGAGAGTGATAAAATCCAGTACCTTGTCTGATTTAGCCATATATTTCAATAGATAACCAACAATTCCATCTAGACCAGGTTGTTTGCCTTTATCAGAGCAGTTTATAGCTTTTAGAACTTCAACTTTTAAAATTTCAGGTTCAAAAGATTTGATATTTCTACAAAGCTTCCGGTACTTTTTCATTCTTGATTTTTCTTCTTTGGATAATCCATAAAGTTTAAAGCAATCGAATTGTACATTACTAGTATTTAGTTAGTAATGTTTTTATTATTGGAAAAATGGTATATTATAGTTTAAAATTACATTAATGTAGTTTTTTATTTTACATTCAATATGAAGCAAATTTTTTTGCTATTATATTTGTATCATTACCAATTTCGGAATGCATATGTTTATGGTGCAAAAAATAATTTAATTTTATCTATCGAAAAAGTGCTCCAAGAAGACTAAGTCTAGAGGGCTGGAGAATCCTTCACCATATGTTGATAAACATTCAAGTAACATAGTAGTTTATGTTAAAAATGAAGATCGAGAGAAAGATGAATGGAATATTGCATCATATATCTACATGTTCATGTTTGAACTTTAAGTTTGTATCTAAAAAAATAAAATGTATTAGTAGAATGAATATTTATTAAACTTCAAGGCACAAATTTCTAAAAACATTTTATAAAAAATACAATCTACGACATTAAAATTGAAAAGATAGATATTTAAAAATAGAGCAATATTAACATTTTACATCGGTTGTATTTTAGGAATTGTTCCAGAAATTTCACGTTCTGATAATAATAAATATGTAGAAATTAAGTGGAATAATGTTAAACTATCACATAAGAAATAATACCAAAAGTCAGTAAATTATCATTCATACTATCCCGATATAGGTTTTGATTTAGGATCTATAATTCCAGTTGATCCTTTTTTAGAAGTAAAAACAAAAGACCTACTTATAATTTTAAAATAAATCCTGGTTTTCAAAAAATATATGATCAATATTATGTGTGTTCTCACAATGATTTAAAATTCACCAATGATATGTATTTTCATAGTCACCGCAAGAAGAACGCTGATTGTGAGAATAGAAATTTTCTTAGAACAGATACTGATACTTCTCTTTGCTTTTTTCATTTCTATAGATTTAAAATGTGGTACTCCTAAAAACAGTATTGGTGACTGTCTTAAAACAAAGAAATATATTGCAAGAGATGATGTGAAAAGTTTCGAACATAAAGGTAAAATCGGAAAATGTAGTTGTCACATAAATTCGGATGGCAGTAACAATATAACTATTAATATTCTTTGATATAGAGCTTCCAAAAAGTAAATGTAGAAGTACTGATAATTATTTAGATACATTGCATCGTCATGAAAGAGGTTCAACTGGTCTTACAATATGTTAGAGTATGAAATTATTAAAGATTCCTGCAATTTCAAGTTAAGTTTTTATATTTATTCTTTAAAGCCAAACAATTTAATATGTTGTTAATTTTTAGAACTATAGGGATTTTTATTCACCTCCACCTAAAGATCATGAATTGCATATATAAAAAAACAGGAATTATCATTATCTGAAGTTATAATAAATAAATTTTGGCTATTTAAGATATGATGTTAAACGGTCATACTAATATTATTTAGCAATTATATAGAAAGAGTAACTATAAACAATTTATAATATTAAAAAATTGAAGATAAAAGTAAAAATAAAAAATTTTACGTAATTTTTAAAAATTCCAAAACTTTATTGCCTACAAAACTGTCATAGTAACATTGTACAATTACAATAATATTTATTTAGCGTTACAATAGCTATCCACACTCAGGGCCGGCGCGACAGTATAGGCAAACTAGGCAATTGCCTAGAGTGCAATCATGAGGGGGCCGTAAAATGACGAAAAAAATATTCCCAATTCCTGATTTAAATTATTTTTTACATCATATACGACAAATTTTAGGTAATTTTTTTAAATAAAGAGTACAATAAATTATCTTTGCCTAGAGCGCAAGACACATTCGCGCCGGCCCTGTCCACACTCAAGACTATGTGCTTTTTATTTAAATTATCGTGAGTCAGTATTTATCCAGAGTAAAGCATTGGAGAATTCTCGCAAATACCAAACTTTAATTTTATTAATAAAATTTTCACTGAGCAATATGCCGTGTTTTATTTATTTCTGTTAAATATTTAGTTAATAAATTATAACAAGTTTAAGGTAAAAGAGTATTTATTTTATAAAAAGCAAGGTATTTATACATAACATAAAAAGATGACAAGCAAATGGATTGTAATCTTTATACATACGAAACAATTTCAGTAGCTGGGTACCAACTAAAGAAAAACCAATTTTTTTTTCTATTTGTTTTTTTAATTTTGTTATACATTACATGTGTAATGTATAGGGAATCATGAAAATTAGAAATATAAATTAAATTGTTTCTACTAGATTAGTTATACAAAACCCAAGTGATTTCGGGTAAGTGTGTTTTTTTAGATAATATTTTATTTTTAGTCTATTTTGTTATAAATAGAACTTGTGTTTAAGTTTTCATTAGTAATTTCTAATAAATTTCTAATTATGCATTCAAGAAAGCAATAGAGTTAAAATTGTTTGTGCAGCTAATAATTGAAACTTTTTTTAATGTTAGATACGAAAAATTAATAATAATTACACAGAAGTTATGAAGTATTACTCTGTTTAATAACCAAACAATTATTAGGTTGGGGAATAAATAATGGCTGCGAGGAAAAAAACTAGTTAAAACAACATTTATTTAGATTAAAATTAGACAAATTAATCGAAGTAATACCTGTTAGAGTCTATACATTTTTGCAAACGCCCTGAAAACTTTAGGATATTTGATTAGTAAAACTCAGGTTTTTGGCATCTTATAAAGTCAATGAAAAGCCCTTTCTGAAGAGTCCTGTTTTCTAAACAATTTATTTTTCGAAAATGCATCAAAATGTCTAAGCAAGTGACAATTTGACTCCACAATCTTCTTTAAATAATCAGTATTGGTAATTATGGGTCTTCGTCTACTCTCTTCATTATCGAGATCAATATTACCCTCTTGAAATTTATCAAACCATGTACGCACAGTGCGCTCGGAAGTTGATCCTTAACCTCATGCATTCGCTATATTTTCATGTGCCTCAACTCCACTACGTCCAAGTTTAAGCTCATGCAAGAAAATTACCCGTAATTCCATTTTTGAAAACGTTTTTAAAATCGGACAGAACTTTATTAGAAATTAAATTAAAAATTAAGGTAATATACAAAATATTATCAGATCAAGTACCCGATTATTCCTACATAAACACTGTCTTAAAAAGAGTTTAATTATTTTAATGTTTTACAACATAAAGTTACATAAAGAATCTGTCACCATTATTTATTCCCCGACCTAATATTAATAAAAAAACTTATTTTTTTTTAGCAAGGAACATATCTTTTAAATGTATATCCAATTGGCACTGTTGCGATGCACATATGACCAAAAAAATAGTTTGGAAATTTAAGAGGAAAATATAGGGTCCACAAGCATTAACATCCAAGATATTTGAAATATAGACAGTCGTAGAATCAGTACAGAAAGGATTAGTTGCGCATTATGTCAGATACGCCACGGAATATCTAGTATATAAACTGATGTAAAATACAACTCATCAGATAAGGTAAAAACTGGGTATTGGATGTAATTAATAAATAACTAATATATAATATTGTAAATATAACATCCTCTATGTGATAATATTTATTTAATAATATTATATACTATTTTATTTTGTAAAACTATCCGGTCTAAATATGTCTCACTGCAAAAAAACTTATGGCAAGGTTACAGAAATTAGTGTCTGTTTAGTGGTTGATAGTATACCAGTAAAAAATAAGTAACTTGGAAGCAAAAATGAAACTTGGGAAAGCAAAATCATTGCTCATGTAGCAAAACGATGACAATACTCAATGTAGAGAAGTTTTATGATATTCAAAGAGTATCATTTTCTCCCTTGCCCATTACACTTATTTATCGATAAAGAACAATGACTATTAAAAAATATTTTATTGCTGTAATAGTTGAAATGAGAACTAATAATGCATTGATTTATATGAAGAACAGAGGATTGTGGAGGCTTTTTCAATGATTTAAAAGGTCGGAGATGTAAACAATGTAGTTTCTTTTGAAGTTTTTAATTCAAAAGTCTGTCAAAGGTGAAACTAGAGAATAATTAATATCTTCTGAAAACATATTTTCTTGAAGAGTTTATGAAGAAGTGGTCAAAATAAAATCAGTGTGCAAAAAAAGAAGTAAATCTGGATAAACTGTAGAAAAATTTTTTTCATTTTTAAAATCTAATCTAATTATGTTAATTATATAAAAATATGATAAAAGCTTTAAAATTTATTAACCCTTAAAAACTTAATAGCATAATAAATTTTATTTTTTAATAAAGAAAAATAAAAAAAAACTTAAAGTTTAACAATTTAATATGATTAAACAATAATTAACAAATTTCAAATTTATTGATATTTTACAGTTAAATAGTAAATAATTAAAAACTAATATAGAATTGGTAATTATATTTTTTTTTAAATAAAAGTCATGCCAACTTGTATAAATCATAAATAGACTGAGATTGATAAATTCATATGTTTATCTGAGACCAATTTATTACTACAAAAATCATAAGTTTATATTTAAATATTTTCGTATTTAAATAGGAAATAATGATATAATCTTCCGCTTTAAATGTAAATGATATTAAATGTAGTATTTAATGTTCTACTTACAAGGCAGCTGAATATAATCATATAAAATCTTGCCATAAAAACGATAATTTTTAGTTTATTAATATATGATATAAACAAATTTTATTCATAACATTTTAAAAAAATATATTCAATTAGTACATATATAGTTTTTACATAAATAATTACAATCCAACTGATTAAATTTAAATTATTTAGACGTCACAGGTCTAACTTTCGTAATATTTGAATTCACTATGTTCGCTAACACAGGTAAAACGTCTTGGTGAATATTTCTGAAATTTAAAAAAAAATAATGGTATGTAAATTCATTATAAAACATACTTTACAAAACAATATGTATATATTATATTAATACCAGTAATAATAATATATACAATTTGAAGGTAAGCAAAACAAAATTCAAAATGTTTAAAAAAATTGATTATGCCACTTACACCTAATTCATATATTGCACAATAAGCAAAATTTATTAATGCATACGCTATAAAGTTCAACTCATTACAAGTAATTATACTACCACATGTTAAACATCTTAAAAACATCATCTTTAGCATTATTAATATGTGCATAATAAAAGAAATTATCAAAATAATAATGATAATTTTACTTTGGAGAACCCATACTAGTTTAATTTTATTAAAATTTCCTATTATATACCATTTGAAAAATTGCTGGTCCAAATTTATTCTAAACGACGGTAGAAGAAAAACAGTAAATTCAATAATTGAAATTATATAGCATAACAAAATTAAAAAGTGATAAAAACCTTTCTTGTCATATAGAAAAGATGGGAAACAAAAAACGATAAAAAAACGATTAATTGTTAAAACAAACGTGAATAAAACACCAACAATAAAACTTGAACGTATTATGGATCCTATTATTGATACAAACAAACTTTCTCCATCTGCATTTATCATAATTATAAATGAAGTAATCAAATGACCAAGTAGTTGGAGGAGTGTAAAAAATCCTTGATGTTTTGTTATTTTAAAAGCTATGTTATTTGCAGTTGCTTCTTTTTTGCATAAGATCTAAAAATAGCTACTACGTATAAACATATTAAAAACTTACAAAAAGAACAGCGCATTGAAATATAATAAAAAGAAATGACAGGACTAGTAGGGTTGATCCATATTGAACGCTTGTTAATACTGGAGTAAAAATATTATAACTATAAAAAGAGCTAGCTATAGTATTATTTTCAGCAAAACTTGATCCTTTAGAGTTTATACTCATTTCAACAAAATAAAATATGTTAGAACTTTTTTCATTAGTCTTAAATTAAAATATAACTAGATATATTAATAAATCTATATTTGAGACGGTGGACATTTGCTTGTCCATGATTACCCATAATTTTTCCTTTTTTTTTAAATTTCATTTCGTTTACCCATGGACAAGCGAATGTCCCTTCTCCCGTTTTGGAATATTTAGATTCTTAAAATATTATAGAGTTCAATGAACTATGCCGGTTATCACATATATAGAAGATATAGTATAATGGAGTGCTAGCAAAGAAAGTGTCTTTCAAAATAAACTTCAAGTAGTTTATTGCATATAATTAATAAATTGAAAGATATTTTTTATTTAATGAATGTTTATGAAGACTTCAAAATAGAATTTTATTTTTAAAATTAGATTGTCGCATAAATTTTGTAGTATCAATAGTTAGTTTTACCATCAAAAAAGTATAACTTCAAGTTATATAAAATTAAGTCATTATAATAATTGGATAATACCATTTCCTTACTTTATATATTGCTTGATCATAATTTGTCATATTATTTATGCTACATTTTCTTTTGATTGAACATGGATGTAGTTAAGAGTCATTTTTGAAACTGTATTTTCTACGAGCTTCAGGCAAAATGGACACTCATCCAGAAATTTACAAATTTTGCCATGCATTGTCTCACCATGAAAATTAAAATAATAAGTTATTACTAAAGATATTATTTTATAATAAAAAAACATGTAATAGTAGCAACAATAATTTGTTAAAAAAACTTAGTCATTGGTATTATTTTAACAGTTGAAGTCCGAAATAGTGGACGCATTTTTTCGATAATCCTTTGGATTCACTTCATCATCGCAATGCATTTAATTGCGACCACTACCCAATTAAAATTTTTAGAATAAACGTTTTACAAAAAGAATTGGTACTGTTCTTCCTCGGTACGGCAATTTTAAAAATGTTATTTTTGAATATTAAAACAATTTTTTTTAAATTTTTATTAACTATATAAATAGAACAAAGTGTTTTTAACAATTTTCATCCATCAACTTTTCAATTTTTATAGTTCAATAATAGTCATAAAGGTCTTAAATACTCTACTTAGGCATTGTATTAATGAAATGGTTCACCATTTTTACAGCACATTTCACTAAATGTATATAGACGTAGTTAATTTTACATAATAATGTTAATAAAATTTGGTTAAATTTTCTTATTTTTAGGACTTTTTTTCTTATTATCAGTGAGAAAGTACCATCTTATCATTCTAAATCACCTTACTTTGCCAGATTATCACTTTTCCCGTCTTAATATTCAAAAAAATTAATAACTTAATAGAGATATATACTACCCAAATGACCGGTGTGCGTTATCAGTTATTTATGCCTCAAAGATATTCAAAATTTTTAATTTTTTTTTCTCATTATCACTGGGAAAGTATTGTATAATCATTAAAAATCACTTTTTTTTTATCATATTATCACTTTTTATTAACAAAAAAATAATTTCAAAAATTTCCCTACCGAGGAAGAACAGTACCAAAAAATTTAACATTTCACTAAAAAATATTAATTTTTATGTTAACTTTTTTTTGTTAAAAAAATGCGTCTACTATTTCGGAATAATTTCATTTATTGTTAATACTAATCTTTAAAACATCATTATTTGTTCACATTCTGGTGATACTAAGTCTATATATGGATCATAAGCTTTCTTACTCATAACGAAAATTTAAAAATAAAAATGCAAACCTTTTTATTATTGTTATAATATACGCAATGTAATTGGAATAATATTTATTGCTGGATGAGTGTCCATCCTCTTAAGTTTCAACAATGATTATAACAACTGAAGCCTCTTAAAACTAATGAAGAATATAAAAAGAAGACGTAGTAGATGTTACAACAATACAAAGGTTATTTAAGGTTCAGAATTCATATATGAATACTGAAAATGGAGCATACGTTTGTAAGGCTTTTACTCCTAATTCAGATTTTTTGAAATCCTAATAATTGCAAATTATTTTCACTTACTTATAATTTAGCATGTTTTTAAAATTAAAAAAATTAAACAAGTAAATTTAAAAAAGGGACAAAATTCGAAAAATGAAGTAAGGGTTGTTTTTAAACATGACGGCGCATGACGTTGAAGAATTAAAAAAATCTGGATGAGTTAAACTGTGAAGTTTTTCTTCACTTAGCATATTCTCTAAGTGTGTCTTTTTCTGACTACAACCAATTTTTGTTTCTACATAATTTTTTTAAATACAAATTTTTCAATAAAGATGATCAAGTAAATATTGACTTTTCGAGAATATTCATCAAAATTATAAGAAAATTTCTCACGTCTGAAATTGATAATGTATCTACAAGATGAATATAAATTTTAGATAATAATAGATAATATATTATAAACGGCTAAATTTTTTATTAAAATTCTAGCGTTTTGATGTTTAGTAAAATAAATTAACAGAACTTATGTAACGACTCAATAAATAGTTAAAAAACTAGGATTTAAAAGAATGCGGCAGTTTCTTGTTGGTTTTAAAATTTTAAATATTATTTCACAGAATTACAACGAAAAATATTAAATTTAAAATCCATGTTTATTAATCTTGTCTTAATTATTATAAGTGTTCAATGAACTTCGTAATGAATAAACTACAGTATAAGTAACAGTAATAGATTCAACAAAATTATGGTCACAAATTTAGAGTAAATAATTAACCTTCTTTTTTGGCAAACAGAATGCAGCTCCTGAAATGTTGTTAAAAATTGATCAAAGGAAATATTAAGACTTTATTTTCATACAAAAAGAATTTTATTCATTCTAATTAAATTACTATATATTTAATAAATTTTAGTTTAAAATTTTAATATTATTTATAAGAATTTTAAACAAATTTTACCAATAAATAATATATAATTTACTTTTTTTTATTAATAGTACTGTTTTTAACTTTTTTATAATAATAAATAATTTATTATCTAAGAAATATTTACTTCATAGCACATTGAATTTTTTTATGAATTATATATTATTTGCAACTTCAATCATGATATTTTACTAATTTTTTTAAAATGAAATATTTGAAAATAAAATAAAAAAATTCTAAGATTTTATTTTCTAATTTTTTGTAAAATAATTAAAATTTTTATATATTTATGTTTAAAAACATTACACACAAAAAAAAATGGGAAGAATTTTGACATTATTACATGAAATGCAGTAAAAATTCCCACCTGTTGAAAAAATCAACATTTATTCAAATTTTAATAAGAATCAAGCGACAGTAAAAATGTTTTAAAACGATGAAAAATACTAAGTTGCCGCAAAATTTTACTGTTTTTTTAAGAAATTACATATGTTTTATATTTTAAGTAATGTAACTTTTATTTAATCTTAATGTTTTTGATATAATGCTAATCCAAGGATCTAATTTTTTTTCTAATATACATAAAATACGTTGTTAAAACTCAATTTCGTGTAAAGTTGTTAAATTTTAATAAAAATCATTTTCCTAAACAAATTATTAGCAACAATAAATATAAAAATTCATAATAAAAAAACAAAAAGCTAATAATTTTTATTTAACCACACAAAGCATTAAAAATTTAAAATATTATTTTAGTATTTGTTCTTATATTAATTTTAAATATGTAGAAGATATTTTTTACTATAGATAAAAATCCGTATAATTTCATAATTTTTCATAGATTTAATTTTTGAGTATAGTCATTAAAGTCAATAAAGAAATTTTCAGTCTTCAGAAGATTGTTATTTTATAATAAAAAGTGTAATTTATAAAAACTCAAACTATTAAAACATATTAGTAAAAATATTTTGGTATGCTCAGAATTGCTTTTTATAAAAGCATTTATAATCTTACATAAAATTCTAATCTTATATTTAAAAAGTATTGTAGAAGACAATCTTAGTTTAAAAATAACAATGATATAATAAAAAATAGAAACTTATTTTAAAAACTATTTCATTATGGCTTTAATTTTTATGTACGATATAATTTCGATAAAATTATTCGCAAATTAAGAAAATTCAATTTTTGTTAGGTGGGAAAAATTCATTACATTTTACACAAAAATGCTTCCCATTTTTTTTCTGTGTGTAAAAAATAATAAAAAGTACAAGGTTAAAGACCATAGAAAATTTGAAAGAATGTCTGTAATCTGTGTTTCTGATTTTAGTAAAGGAAATCACTTTACATATATTATTTTATTCGTCTTGAAAAATTTTTTCACCAAAAAACTTGATAAATATCCCTTTTGTTATCGAAAAAAATCTTTATATCAACATTATAACCATATTCTTAAAATCAGAAATAAATTTTGAAGTTTATAAATATTCAAGTATCCAATACAAACAAATTGTTATTCAACATGTTTGAATATTATTATTTATAAAAAATTAATCAAAATACTTCTGGTTATCAACATATTAATAAATTATTTTTCTCAATTAAATGTATCATTATCTAGTTTAGGAAGTAAAATTATTTTTAGAATATCATATACATAATTTGAGATAACTTTTTTAAATAATATGAATGAAATATGGTCATTAAATATTTAAAAACTTTATTATGTTTATTGTATGTATACTATTTACAAATTATTTTTTAAACAATATTTTTTTCATTTATACATTCATTGTTTACAGACACTGTATATGTATATATATAAAGTTATAAAATATAAATATGTTTACAAGGGTTTGTCAATAAAATACAAACTATAATTATATATATCCTTCTCATTAACCATTTTATACTTTTATAACAATTAATGATTATCTAAAATTAAGCATTCATATTAAACTAGAA
>SRSI01000041.1:0-22593 GCA_005656395.1 Strongyloides papillosus | reverse complement strand
AAAAAACATTTGTTTATTTAATTTTTTTAAAAAATTTTGTTTTTAATCATAGATTACTAAATATCATTTATGTATAAAACCTTCGAAAATGAACATAGTTCGGGCCTGCCCGATAGCTTAGTTTGTAGGAATGAACTTTCGGCCTATAGTCAGTGTTGACGGGAATACGACGAGTTCGAAAAACATTCTAAGCGGATCGGTAACAAAACTGTCGTGACCGCTTAAAGGTGCGGGATTAACGCGACAGTTTTGCCGTTCAGGTTCAAAATTTTTTAGCAACGCTATGTTTTTTTAATTTTAGTAATAATTTGATAATAATGTTTTTAACATACTTATAATATCGTTATAATTAATAATAATGGTAAATTTATTAAAATTTTTTATTTTGATTTATTTCATATGTTTTACATCTGTTTTCGTCGTGTTGTGCTTTGGTCTCAGCATGTATTTGTAAAATTTTTATTATAAAACTAAGATAATTTTTTCTATAACTGTTTCAATCCTTTAATTCATTCTATTCAAATATATTTGTTAAAGAAAACTTAAACTACTTTTAGATTTATAACGTGGTAAGTTATTAAATTAATCTTCATATTACTACTTTACTTTTTTTACCTAGTCTTACAATTCAAATAAATAAAATAATCTATTATAATTTCAACTTTTTTATAGAAAGATTTCACTAACACAAGTTTGTATATACGACTTTATTGATTTCTGATACCTACAAAATGTAATGATAACAAATAATAAGAAATATTTGGCTGTTCAACTAAAAATGTTGACTAAATGTTAGTCTATTTTTAAATGATGATAGTTTTCTTATACGTTGACATATTGCTACAAGATATGCATCATTTTGTAGAGCAAATCGAGGATTACCAATGCAATTTTTTTGTTTAAAGATATTAAAAAGTTCTTATCACCTTAAAAAGAAGTTGCGACAAAAATGGATTTTCGACCAGTTTGCTTGTACGAGTTCACATTTAGCCAAACAGAAGCGAAAAATCCAAAAAAAAATTAATGAAGCATTTTGACCACGAGTCAAACTAATAAACAATACAACAATGGTTTAAAAAATTTCTGCAATTGAGATATGAGTCTTCAACAAAAATAGAGTTTTGGTAAAGAAAGTGTTTTTGAGAACGACAAATTAAAAAAAATGCTGGTAACGTAATCTAAAAAAAAATTATTTGGGGACTTGCGGAAGAATTGAGTGCCAATGTGGAATTGTATGCAACTACTTAAAAGTCATAAATAAGAAGAAAGAGGTGAACTTCTACATACCTTATGAATTAACTCCCAAACAATGTTAAAGAAGAATGAGAATTTGTTTTTTCTTGATTCTTAGAAACAAGGATGACTTTTTTGGGATAGGTTTGTAACATGACGTAAAAAATAGTCACGTTAATGTTTGGCATAAGATCACCACGATAAATAGACAAAAATGAGAGCCCCAAAAAATTCCTAAAGATCAAGATTTCAGATATACAGATATTGCCAACCATTTGGTGGAATCATTCATTACAAGCTTTCGAATACTGGTGAAACTATGACTGCAGACTGAAAATTTAATGAATAAAAGTAAGTGCACCTGAAATTATCGGTTCTGCAGACAGTATTAGTCAATAAAAGATGTCCAATATTACTGCATGATAATTCTAGACATCACGTTTCACAAATCATGATGCAGAAACTTAACGAGTTGGAATATGAAACTCTGTCGCATCCCCCTTTTTCACAAAAGATATCTCTAACAGATTATCATTTGTTTAAGGAAATATAGCACTATCTGCGGCAGAAAATATTTTATAAATCTGATAACCTTAAATTCGACGTCTTGAAGTTTTCTAATCCTAGAGACCAGAGTTTCTTTTTAAATGGTATGAAAAAATTTTATTATGCTGCCAACAAGATGTTGATTCCAACAGTATCTATTTCAAATAAAAATATTAATTTTCGACTGAGTTATAACATTCTGAAATTAACTGTCAAAAAGCGACATTTTTAATCAAACAACTTAATAATTATTTAATATTTTTAGATGTTTCGAAAAGCAAAACAGAATGTTTTGAAATTTATTAAATATTTTTCATTTTAATATCCAAACATTTTTAATATTTTTTGTGTTAATAAAATTTTTTATTAAAATACTTTTACCACTTTTTGACATTAGTTTTAGTAAATACAATTACTTTTTTGTTAGAAATTAAAAGCAAAAATAAAATTTGTACTTTGTTAATAACATAATAAAAACGGCAATATTTACACATTATCACAATGTACTAAAGAAATATATTATTTATTGTTGTAAAAGCTCTCTTTTTTTCATAAAATGTCAAAAATATTTTTTTATCAAAATTGCTGCTTAATAACACTTTTTTATTTAAATTTATGAAATAAAATTACAACTCAATTTGCTCAAAAAATTGAATATTCATAAAATAAAAAAATGAATGTTACAAACCAGTGTGACGAAAAATGATCTTTTTTTTCTATGTGAAAAATAAATCATTTATCTAAATTTCCAAAATAATGTTATCGGAATCATTATAACATTTTTTATGAAATTTTACTATTCATTGCATTTAGCTCTTAATATGTCTTATTTTCCAATAATCAGAAGTCGTAATGGACACCATCTACTCTTATAAAAAATCATCCACCCATTTTTAACCTCATATAAATACCTAAGTTATCCTTATTTTATTTAGTCTTAGTACCTTTTAGCCGTTAAGATGTTATTGGTAATTGTATAATTATAATAAAATGTTATTTTTACTTTCTTTTATAATCTTGTTTTATCTGAACAATAAAGATGTACCGCTACAGCGAAATATATTTTATACAAACATAAGTACCATAATCATATCTTGACAAACCAATACCAACAATTCGTAGCTTACGATCCAATAATCGTACAAAATCGTTTCCGCCTTTGGTGGATCTTCGTTTAGAGCCGGAATTTGAAAAATAAACGTCGTCAAATAAAATTCTCATTAGATACAAGCCATATCCTTCTTTAGCAAAAGCAATAAATTCATTATAGCGCGAACTTCTTTCAGATATTAATGTATTCTCTTTTACTAATTTCTCAGCACAATACTTTGCTATATAATTTAATTTTTTATTCAAAGCTAGAGGTGGACTTCCAATAAGTTGTCTGTATTGATTAAGTTCTTTAAGATACTATATGATTATTTTTAGAATTTAAAAAAGAATTAACTTACATGATTTATAGTGAATGCAAAATTGTTATGGAAAAAACAATTACCGTGACATGTAGACCAAACTCTATTCCATATACTCTGAGTAGCTGGATTTTTCATTAAACATCTTACACCAAATAAAGTAATAATGCAGATATTTTTTGGTGGAACAGATGGTTTACAATGAGGTGGATCAAATTTAATACGGCATTTATATCTTAATGCATATTCAATTGCAACATCAAAACTGTTGAACAACTGTCGATTACATATATATACATTTCGACGAGAATTGCTATGTTTAACATCACATGTGGTTGATTTAAATTTTGGATCAAGAAATGATGCTAAACATTCACATGTTTTAGCATAAGTTTTAGTAACTTTATATCCTTTTTTAAATCCGACATTATATAAGTAAGCATCTTCGGGTTTTTTTATTTTTTTATCAAGTAAAATCGTTGATATCATGTCTGGCATGTCACTATACAATCGACCATTATATTCGAAAAACGAATTTCCTTCAGATAGTATTGTCCAGTATGGAAATAAATATCGTTGGCTAGTCAAGTCAATTAAAATTAACAGGAAAAAAATTTTAACATATTGTGATAGTAACATTTCTTTGATAGATTAGATGATATAATCATTTATGTGTTTTTATATTAGAAAAAATAGAATAAAAAATGTTAAAACAAAAGTACAGATAAATATTTTAACTTTTTAACATTTAATAAGCAAACATTCCATTAATTAAAATATTTTTATTTTATGGAATAAATGTTCAAAAATGTTAGTTTTATTTAATATTTACACAATCATTAATGACTAATAAGTAAATTTTATATTGTGCATCAATATAAAACTTTAATGAACAGATACTAATATCAATAATTATTTTATAAATTGTTTTCACTACTTTACACACAAAAAATGCACAATTCTTTAAAAATTAAAGTAAATTTGTCTAATCTAATAAAATCCAAACTTTTTTGATCTGTGACTAATCTAATCGTAATTATTTCATATATAAAAATAAAAGCAGTAATTAAAAAATTATTTAAATAAGTTGAAACTTTTCTATGATATTATTTTTATCTTAAAACTTAAGTTGCTTTTTAAAACATATTTCAAAATACAAGAACAGAAGTTAATTTTAATTAAAATTATAAATGCTTTTACAAAAAACATTTATTAACATACCATAATATTTTTACTAGTAAGTTCCAATGGTTCTAACTTTTATAAATTATATTTTGTTATAGATTTTTATTCATACAAAAACTCAATTTTTTTATAATGTTTTTAATTATCATCTTTAAAGATCAAACTTATGAAAAGATATAAAATAATACTCATTTTTGTTTATATTAAAAAATAACTTATAAAAAATTTAACTTAAAATAATAATAAACACTAAATTAATATTTTTACTTATATTTAAATAAAAGTTAACTTTTTTAAATGGTAGGAAATTTTTTTGCATTTTTTGAAGAATTGTCCAGAAAAATAATAAACTATTGGTTGGCGCTCAATTATGAATTAACTGTACTGTTTTTTTAAAAACAGACTACAAAATTAGATATATATATAAAGAAACATTGCAATTAAGATTTACCTTCTGTAGAGTGATTAAAAATTATAAGATTAATTTTTATTGGCGTGTTGTACTGCTTAAAAGACACCTTTTGCTTTAAACCACAAAATATAACACAATACAATTAAACAGACAATAAAATAACTTTATCAGATAACTAACTAAGGTCCTCTAGAATTACAAAACAAAAAGTTAATTTTGGGATAATGTTTTTTCCATGAGCTAAATAATTCTATAAAGTGGAAATAGAAGAGCCTTAGGTACAGAGGTTAAAGTACAAATGAGAACACTCAATGAGAGACTATATTCTTACTTATCATATTATTATTCATAGTCAAAATGCAGAATACCCACTCGTTAAATACTTTAATTTCTAAAAAAATCATATTACAATCAAACATAATATACAATAAATAAATCTTTTACTTTTTTTAATATTCGTTAAAAGATTATAGAAGTCAACAATTGACAAAAATATATATGTATTTAACATTAAAATGTTCTTATCTCTGTCTTTTAAACATCTTCACACTTTTCGCTCCCATATACTGGATTTTTCTTGTCTGCTTGCACTATTGTGCAAATAAAATTCAAAAAATGTGAAGTAAGATAATTTATATTTTCTTTTAAACTTTCTCTTTTCGATTTCTTCTTCCACTCTTTAATTATATAGTCATACCTTGTTCCTCCTGATATAATTCCATATATGATTCTATTACGTATCATCAATGGACCACCACTATATTCTTTACAAAAGTTGTTTTGGCTTTCATTTGTACAAAATGTAACTTTTGGAACTCGGGAACGCAAACATTTTGTTACACTAAAAGTATCATATTGAAGGATAAATGTACGTTCACTTTTATGTGAATTATAGCTAGTAACCTGCACAATCCTGTATTTTGAAAAAACGTTGTTCCAACTTAAAAAAGTAGATGAAAAATGTACCCCCCTCAAAACTGTAAATAACTTTGAATAACATTTAAATAAACAAAAAAAATAAATGTGGTATTCGTAATCAGCATAGAAATCTGAATCTAGAAATATAAAAATTGTAAGAAAAAATTGAAAAAAGTTTTTTGGCACTTAACCATTTGACTCATATTTCCCTTAAAAAGGCAAATATCAAAAATCGCCTCCATGCGATTTTAGAAGAAGGTCTTGGCTATCAAATGAGATATTAACTGTCTTCATAGGTAGCCTGGAGGCCTCAAGCTATTTTAAAATGTGTCGACAATTTAGGGTAATTTTACGAAAAAAAAGTTTGCAAAAAAAATATTCAAATGTAAATATCTCTTTAATAAAGACAGATATAAAAAATCCGTCAAATCAGATTTAAGATTAAAGTGTTGGCTATAAAACGAGCTATTGACCATATTCTCAGGTAGCCTGGAGGCTTCAATAAATAATATTTTTTGTCGACAATCTCGTATGCCAAAAATTTATAAAAAATTATTTGAAACTCAATAACTTGATTTTAAAACAAGATAATAAAAATTCGTCTGATGATTTTGAAGTATAAAGTCTTGGCTTCAAAATGAGCTATTGAATATACACTCAGGTAGCCTAGGGGCTTCAATAAATATTATTTTTTGTCGACAATTTAGTATGACAAAAATTTATGAAAAATTGTTTAAAAGTTAATAACTTGATTTTAAAACAAGATATTAAAAATCCGTCAAATGAGATTGAAGAATAAAGTGTTGGCTACAAAATAAGCCATTGACCATATTCTCAGGTAACCGGAGGGCTTCAAAAAATATTATTTTTTGTTGACCATAAACTTGTTTATTAAAAATTTGTCTTTAAACGTTATTTTTTACTTTTTTTTAAATAATCATCCTCCAAAGTCTCTTAGTAATTAATACTTCTCTTTTAATTAATAAATGATTATTTATTTACTTAGATATACTATAAATAAACAAATAAACTAATTTTCTAACGGTAATTGGAATGACGTCTCTGTAACATTTCACCCCTACGCGAAAATTTGTTTACTCCCATTTTTGGGTGTTTACACTTTACATTTTTGAAATATTATTTTAAAAATGAAATCAGCGCATAAAATTCTCTATACACACCAATTTTTAGAAAGTTAGGGGAAGTTTGAAATTTTGGTGAAAAAATTGTGCAGGTTGCTAATTATAGCCAAAACAGAATCTTAATAATTGTTGTGAAAAAAAATCCTTTTAAAAATTAATAGCTACTTTTCTATTACCAATATTTTCCCGAAGTTCTAAGATAGCCAAATCTCCTTCTTTATAATTATCTTCAGCATATCTTTTATGAAAAAAGAGGTTCTTAACTCTAACTGTTATGGTTTACTGTTTTCTCTACACTCTTTTCTTGTATCAGCACAAAAACTATCATATTCAACTTTTGTTCTTTTATCAGGAATGTACAAATCCTCATAATCTTTCTTGAAAACAATAATCGATAAAGTTAGTTAAAATTCACATAAATGTTTTTTTCATCATTTTACGGACCAAATTTGACAAAATGCGGATCACTTCATCAATTCACGGACCATCTGTTAAAACACGGACCGTCTTATTAAATATAAAATGCGGAATATGTTAATGCAAAGTAAATAATTTTTTAAACTTCTTTTCATTTTAATGGTCCGGAAAATGACAATGTGGTCCGAGAATGATAAGGGAGTCCGAAAAAATGATAAAATGGTTCGAAAAATGACAAGTTGGTCCGATAACTGATAAAGTAGTTCTGGTTTCGATGAAAAATTTTTTTTGTGTGTTACCTCATATCCTTTTCACAATGTTTTTTGGTAAAAACACAATAAGCTGCTGTAAGTATAAACCTCCCTCCTAATATTGTTCCTGTACAAGACACTTCGTCAATTGCATCATCCATACCTCTTGGCTGATCTTTGATAAATAAATGAACAACTGGATTAAAGGCATCCCCGTAGAGAAACTTTATCAAAAAAATAAAAACAAAAATTGCTGATATTCTTAAGAATATTGTGAAAAATAACATTAAATAATAGAGATTTAATGCTTATGTGAAGATTTCATTTTTTTTATGAATAATAATGTTTTATGTCATAGGAGGAACTTTATTATTAATTATATTTGGACAAAAGTTTTTAATTCATCTTTATAGAGGTTAGTGTACACTAGTTCCATGAAATATTGGATTCCTACATGAAACGCACTTTCACGAGGCTAGTTACTTTTTACTCAATCTATTACATAATTTTAATATTAATTTTTCTATTATTATAAATATTAAAAATTGAATATTTTATGTGGTGTTTTTATTTGAACTACTAATGAGAATAGATAAGAGCTTCTTTCTAAATAATAATGACTATCTTATTATGACAACAATTAAAGTTTTTAATGATTTAAGTAAATGAATGTGTTAAAAAGTCAGTAATCTTGTTATAGAATTTACATAGATTTTTATAAAGTAAATATTCCCTAATTAGCATAATAAATGTCATAATAACTTTCTTAATTATCGTAAATATAAAAAAATTCATTAATAATTTGAGGAACATTTTTCTTTGTTATATGTAAAATGCTTTAATCTTTTGCCCCAAAATTCGATGCTCCTCCATAAAAGGTAGGGGATGATCCACAGATTGACGGGACCCACTATCATTTGATGAGTTTACGTTAATATTTTGTGAATGTTCTGTACTTGAGATTGAAGATGGAGTTTTATCTTCAGTACAATATCGATTATAATAGTTATTGTAAAGTGTCCCATTATTATAATCATAATATTCCTGAGGATACACATAGTTGTCTTGAGAATGTACTTTTTTAATTTCAGGTTCATCATCAATATCATTATCTTCATACTTGTATTTTCCTTTACAACTATTTTTTACTATTGATGCATTATTATCTTGAAAATTTGCTGTTCTCAAGTGATCATAATGACTAGATGTATCATTATCTAAATTGTCTCCATAAAGTTCTTTATAATGATACTTTACTGAAATGTTTTGATTAAATTTTTATGTTCTGAGATATTTTGGTGTTATCGTTAGTTTTCCATTGACAAATTTTTCAAAGTCCTCTGGACACTTCATATGTTCAAAACACTTTTTGAATCCTTTTTAACTGTATTTTGGACTTTTTCTAAAACTTCGCTTATGCACGATAACGTTCTAAATCCCAAATGCAAATTTGACGAAACCGATTATCAGTTTATGGTTCTTGGAGTTTTTGAAACCAATCTTTGGTTGATAAATTATGATGAATTGAATTTTTCCAAGTGGGATTAGTATCATCATAACAAAGATGAAGTTCTCTTCTACTTTAACTACTGTTAATCACTGGTATACCAAAATGTTTCAAGAAAAACAGTTAATTAGGGATTAACCTTATCTCAGAATCAAAAATTTATTTCGATACAATTAACAGATATTATGCTTGTATATCTATAATAAACAGTTATAATCTTCGTCTTCTATCAACCATATGCAAAAACCTTTGTTAAAATATACAAACAAAAATATCTTAAACAATAAAAGTTTAATGCTTATCTGAACATTTCATTTATTTGTATTTTAATATAAAGATGGCATTTTTGTTATATTAAAAAAAGATATTTTTATTAATTTCCTAACATTAATACGATAACAGCTATTGATATTATACAATTTTCCTATTTTGTTCGATCACTTATATTACTAATAATCTTTGTTATCCTGCTAACAAATGAAATATTAATAAAAAAAATCCAACTTACAATAACTGTTTTTTTCCTTTGATTTCATTTAAATCATACAGTGATATTATTTATTTGCTTTCAACATTTGTTTGTGGCCAAGTTGTTAAAATGAATATTATAGGAGGTTTATATAAGTATAATAAGGCTCTAGCTAGATATTATTATTTTATTATTGGGTTATGTAACACAATAATATATGGAATATCTTTACTTTCAAGTTTTAACAGATTTATTGCAATAAATTATAACTTTTTATATAATACATGGTTTTCTAAGAAAAAAATTGTCATATGTCTTGTTATAATATTTCTGGTTGGATCAAGATATGGAATCAGATTTGTCTTCTTCTATCCGTATTATTTTTATTTAAAATCATTAGAAGAATATTATGTTACATTTAAATCACTATATATGTATTATTATGTAATAGTCTACTCAATTATCGTTGTTTTTCCTACAGCTATTCTTGTAATAATCATGAATGCTCTTTCAACAGTAAAATTTGCAAAATACTATAAAACAATAAAATCGAAGAATTCTCAAAATGTTCCAATGTTAGTATACACTGTAGTAAATTTTTTTACTTATTCAATTATTTTAGCATACACTCCGACAAGAATATTGAACAATTTAATTGTACATAGTGATTTAGTTGAAAATATAGCCAAACTGTTATCTACTGGAATATTGACATACAAACTTTTGGCTTATTATATACCGTTTTATTTTTATGTTCACCATTAAGAGATTTAATGCTTTTTATGTCAAATAATCATATTTCTACTGTTACGCATACTGAACGACCCAGAATTCAGCAAAATAAACCTTCTAATATAAATTAATACATATAAAAATTATTGAAATATTCATAAGCGATGTAAAATAATTAATAAATCTGTTTTGATAATTTTTGAATAAAAGGACTTTTATTTTATTAAACTTCACGTTTTTATTGTATTTTTGTAAAAATTATAAATATAATTTTAAACTATTAAGCTTTTTGAACAAATATAATATCTCCGAAAACTATGTACAATTTATTTGATTTTGTTTGAAAATTATTAATTAAACATTGAAAAAAAACTACATTTATCATTAAAATAATCCTAAATGAATATCTGCTGTCATTTTTTAGAGAATCAAAAGTATGAAATACTCTATATTTATTGTGATAACTATAGAATGCGTTAATGCTTTAATTTTAACTGTAAGTTTGAAGTAATTAGAAACCTCTTATACATTAGAATTCAAATCAAACGAATTTCAACGTTAGAGAAAAAAGATCTGTAATCCACGATGGGAGACTCAGATGGCACCAGAATTGTTTTAGATATTACATTAAGGATAAATTAAACGAAAATTATATTTTTAATGCCCATCAACTTATTCAAAAACACACATGCTTAAAATTTATTAGAATATTTGACAAAGAGAAGGCCCATTTATTATATATGGGAGGTGCTTTATATTTAACTCATTTAGGTAAAGAAAATGAAACAAACCACAAAATTATTATTGACAGGGACAATATGGATGCTGGAAAAATTGCTCGAGAAACATTGCGTGCTTTGGGAATTGACTACGAACATAAAAGGCCCGACAGAGATCACTTCATTAATGTTATACAACACAATATACCTAAGATTTTCTTTTTACTTTTTTGTAAGGAACCAGTAAGCGAAGTAACTCCATTAGGTCTTAGCTATGAATACAGATCAATAATGCATTTTGGAACTACAGAATTATGCAAATATCGTAAAACGTGTATTAAATCAAAAAGTGGAAACAAATTAGTTGATGCATTAATGGGAAACAAAATGAATCTTGCTTTTAATGATGCCAAACTTGTTAATCTAGTTTACTGCTCGGATAAAAAATATATAAGAACTTCTGGTTGCCACAATTTTGGATATCCTAAGACACATTCTGACAGGTGTGTCTGCCTTCGTTATTTTACAGGAAAAAAGTGTCAATTAACAAGAAGTAGTTATCATTATTGCAATAGGATAAATGTTTTTTATGCGTCTACATACCTGCATAAAGTTACTTTATTGGCGAGATACAATTGTTACTATTATATTAAAGCACCTGAAGGCAAAAAAATTTATTTAGAACTAAGATTTTCTTACGGTTCAAGATACAAACGTGTTTGTAATGTAATGGAACACATAGAGGTTCTCCATAGAGAGGATTATAGCGTAACTGGTTCCTTAATTTGTCCTCAAATTCTCCCTCATATATTTGTGTCAGAATCTAATATAATAATCATTCATACAAAATATCAATCAAAAAGTTATAATATTCAAATTCATTTTAAACTAATGTAATATAAATAAATAAATTAGTTTTTTCGTTAATATCTTCTTTTTTTAGAACATTTTATTTCTAGTATTTTGGTATAATAATACAAATCATCCTCGAATGTCCACTATGTTTACAATTCTTGATTGTTTTAGTGAAATTCCTGGTTAAAATAATCAATGTAATAAATTAATGAAACATTAGACAACATGAAGAATATTGCAATTTTGAAATGATAAAATAATATTTTTCCCAGTTATTTATTCTATAGTGCAGCATATTTGAATTAAAACTTTTTACATGAAAAAATCATCTTTGAAATATTTATTCGATTTATAGAAGCATTAAGCTAATAATGAAAAATGATCTGTTAAAAGTTTTCACTACAAAATCAAACATTGTAAACAACATTACTAATCAAATATTGATATATATGTTTTTGAATTTTCAAGCATTATATTACAACTATTAATATCAAGAATCAAATTTATAATTTTGCAAATCATTTCTTACCAAAATTGTGTATTATTAATTTAAATAACTTGTCATTTTTAAAAATTTGTTTTATGAGCAAATTTAGTAGCAAAATATCAAAAATTTGTTTTATATTAATATTTAAGAATGACCTCTATACACAATATATCGAATTCACCTACAAATATTTTATTAAAAGTAAAAATACAAACATAAACGTAAAAAGAAAAAATTGGCAATATTTGGAAAGCTAATCACTAACTTGTTATTAAAAATGGCAAACTATATTAAGTTTTGTCTTAATATCGATAGAATAAAGTGCAAAGTTTCATTCGATTTAAGATATAGATGGTCTCTTCCAATACCATATTTTATTGATAGACATGTAAACGTAGAAGGCATTGAAGAAGTTATTGAATTTTTTCAACGAGATTCATGCATTCGTTTTCAAAAGTATACATCACCTACTTCTGGAGTAGTTGGATTGTGATATTATTATGGAACAAATTGCAGCAATAATGTGGGGAAAGTAGAAACAGATTCTTGGCAAAATATAAGTATTGGTCTATATTGCGTCAAATATGGACAAATTTATCATGAAACGTTGCATGCTTTAGGCTTTAGCCACGAGCATTTCAGATTTGATATAGATAAATTTGTAGAAATTTTATACCAAAATACTAACCCTCATCTTATATCTCAGTTCACAAAATATTCCAAAAAAGATTCCCATGTCTTTCAAGTTCCATATGATTTTGGCTCCGTTCTTCATTACTGTTTAGATTTTGCCTCTTTAAGCCTTTAAAAAACAATGATTCCTTATGATAGATTGTATGGTATGACACCAGGGTACAAATTAAAAATGTCATTAAATGATGTTAAAACACTAAATAAATATTATTGTAATACGATTTGCAAAATAAAATTGTTAACTACAATTATGCATTTCAAGGCCCCAATGATTGTAACCGTTGTAAAATGTATTGATGGATTCGTTGATCAAGATTGTAAAATTATGGTCCCATCATCACCAATATGTAGAAGAACACAATACATTGCAAAAAATATGATATAGAATTTTGAAGGTCGAGGTTTGCGAGATTGTTTATATAATTTCTTAACAGAATCATAAAAAAAAACTGCAATAAAGATTGTATCTGCCTCTTTTAATTCAAATTTTAAAACCTTTGCTATGATGTAATGGTCTTGAAATAAAATAGTGGAAAGGCAAATCAGTTACTGAGCATTACATTGTAATGATATATCGGACATTTTAGTTATATCTCGTAATATTCATGTGATACTTCATTATAGAAGCAATAAAATTAAAAATCGTGTTACATTGAATTACAAAGCTGTTTCAAAATCATATCGACCATCATCATTTAAAAAATCTTCAATGGGTGGCGTTTATAATAAAGTAGGGAAAAAGTATAAGAAAAATATTGAAGCACCGTTCTAATTGTTTTTTTAAACTTTATAACACAAAATAAATTATTAAGGATTCTTAAAAGTAAAATTTCCTTAATCATTTTGTTTAAAAAATTACAAAATTAAAACGAATGCTCTTATTCAATTAAAAAACTACACTTGTATAAATATGTTTAAAATTAATGTAGAGAACCACTTACCCTCTCTTTCTATCTGAAATTATTTTTAGAAGAAGATACAAAATCACTTATTTTTTTCATCAACAACGATTTTAGTATGAATCCAATAGACTTTTCTTCAAATAGTACAGCCACGTAGTAGATTTAAATATGGATTTTATCACGAACAAGAGTTAGTATAAAAACGACAAAAATTAAGTAATTTAATTATCATTTTGTATAGTGTTTATAGGCACTAGTTTTGATGAATAGATAATTTTTATACTATGATATCTTGATGCAATTATTAATTGAAAGAAGCTAGTCTTGCAATTATGAAAATGTACATCAAGCTTCTGGTGAATATAATTACAACAGTAGGTAAAATATAGATAGTGGTCACTAAATAAGTTTAAATGAATAGTTAAAAAAGCAAGAAATTTAGGCATTACTGCTTGTATAATAATTGAGAAAATTTCTGTTGATTTCACATTTTCAGCGAGAAGAATTGATAGAAGTTACAGAAGAAATATTTGAATAAGTGAACTATCATTATAATTATAATCCATTTCTAAGATGTTGTCTGAATAAAATTAAAATAGTTCCACTTCCTGAAAATTTACTCATGTGATATCTCAAATATTTTAGTGAAAAAAGTTAAAAATTTATTTCTTTTACAAGCAACCTTCAGATTTTGTTTTGAAGTGTCCAGTGAAGTATGATACACATATATTAACCAAAAATTATTAAAAAATCTTTTTGTGACTTTTAAAATAAAATTTTGAGGTTTTTCATTTAAATAATCCAAGTATTCAATAATCATGTTGATCTTTATCATGATTCATCTTTAAAAAAAGTAATTATAAAACGAAATTTTACATTTTTTTTGTTTATTAATTTATTATAATTAAATAATTTCTTTTGATTGTTTAGATGTTTGTGCTAAGTATTATACAAAAATAAGCTATAATGCTAAAAATAATGTTTTTGTTTAGATAGTTGAAAATAAATATTCTGAAAAGAAGAAACATTCTAAATTTGGCGGTACAAAATCAGTCATGTATGTTGTTTCGGAAGACCTCGGATTAATTCAATTCATTTAATTGATCGTGCATTTTCAAATTTAAATTGGATCACATGCTTGAGACTTAAAAGACAACATAAACAAAATAAGAGTACCAAAATTTATTTTAAATCTGATAATTAAAATAAAGCGAAAATTTCCAATAAGAAAAAAAATCTAGTTAATTGTATTTTGAAAAGAATATAGTCAAAAATATTGATGTATTGCTTTTTATTGGTTATGCATTTAAATTAGTATCAGAAATAAGACTTAGTAATAGGATTCTTTATGTAAAAGTTTTAAAAGATAAAATAAAATCAGATTACGAAAAATATTATAATGTAAAAAAGTATGAAAGTAAATATATGCTAATACTATTTTTGAATTTAATTCTAAGATGTTTCCTTGTCATTCCTTTGGAAGTTATAAACGGAGATATAACATACAAATTTACATCTTACTTATCTAAATACTATGAAAAATTTGTGAATCCTACTAAATTTTATAGTCACAATGACATTAAACGATTATGGTATGTATGCTGAGGTGATAAATGTAAAAAAAAAGAATAACTGTAATAATGTTAATTTTTTAAAAGCAATTATTATACATGTAAATGCCTGAACCATTTCGTGAAGAGAAATATCAGTACATGCAACTACAACGATCCATCACGTTGTGGTTCTAAACAAGAATTTTTAATGACTCCTGAATGGTAAAATTAAACAATAAAAACTAATAACTCATTTTGTTTTTATTTAATACAATCAAAAACAAAAAATAATGTGCGATTGAAACTTGTTAATTTAGAATTATCAAAAAAATAGATTTTCCCAAAAATTCTTGTTCAATGGTTGAGTATCGTAGAAATAAAGGTGCAGAAGGACTTCATTTATATAAAATTGATGAAATTACTTCATTTACTACATAAACCAATGAAATCTATTTAAATATTTCTAAAAATAAAAAGCTAGAGTTTTCCATCAAAGAAGTTCGATAAAATTAAATAAAACAAGCTCCAGACATAAAAAGTAAGCATTAATTGATGTTTAAAATTTTTAAAAAGGTATACTTTATAATATATTTTGTTCTTATTAATTTACTATGGGTAAATTTATTTTGAATAAAACATTAAATCTTTAATTAGTCGAATTTTATAATTTTTATATTAATTAAACTGATTCAGAAAAAATAATAATTTGCAACTTTCAATGTTGATTGAATAAAAATGCCATTAATACTGTCAATATATTTTACATTTTTTCAAATGAAAGCTTTAGAAATTTTTAGCACCAATAACGATGGTAATAAATATTAATATTGTACTAATGAAATATTTTAAAATCTCACTTAATAAGTAATTATATACATCTGAAATTCAAAATTAATATATAAATCACTTTTCTTCGGGGAATTTAAACTAGAAAATGTTTATATAAATTGTTTGATTACCCCTACAATGAACTTAAATTTTTATCAATTATAATAATAAATTAGATTTTCCACTATTGAAGTCACCATTATAAAAAATGAAATATTTACTAATGATAAAACTATGAAAAATTCTTTCTACATTATTCATATATATTCAAAGACCAAAATTAAAATGGCTTCCAATCATATATAATTTATTTGCTAAAAATTATATACATCTTTGCAAGAAAGTCACAAAATTACCTATTATTTACATGAACACCTATTTTGGTATTAATAAAATAATTTTTTTTCAAATACCACAATGATGTAATAACCTACTATGATAAATTGTGTTAGGTAATATTAAGAATGTAAAAAACCAAAAGAAGTTAAAGATCGCAAGGTATGTAACTTAAAATGCAAAATCATTAGAAATAGGAGAATATAATTATCAAAGTATATTGAAGTCAAATCTTTTCAGTAGTAATGTTTGAAGATGAGTATGGACGGATTGTGGTTATAATTTTTTTGGAGAGATTGTTTTAAAGATTTTAAAGGAAAGAATAAGTTTCAAATACTTTAGAGAATGATTTGTTAAAGTCTTTACAGAAAAGAATAAATAAAGGAAGCTTCATGGAGTAGGTCAACCTAAAGAAGATTCTTTACTTCAAGAATTTGCTAAAATTCAAGCTTTGAAGAGTTGTTTACATACACCTATACTGTTTAAAGAAGTTAATTTTGTATGATATCAATCAATTATTAAATTGAAACAAGTTAATCATACAGTTAAAAAATGTGCATGAAACAATCTCAGTGATAATAATTGCAACACTAGGATTCATGTAAGTAGTGTTATTAAATATGTTCAAATGATTAGAAAAAATAGGAAATATAGGGATTAATGTTTATGTGAGTGGTGAAAGCGCTTTGGCCCACAAGGTATAGCATAATTATTTAAAAATAAAACAACAATTATTTATTAAAATATTTTATTTTGAGTAGAAGTAATGTATTAATAGTAATAGTAGATGTATCCTGGAGGAAATTCTTCGGACATCTCTAAGATCTTACTCATTTCTTCCTTAATTGGTATGATTTTTATATCCTTTTACTCATTAAAAATTCTGCACTTTCTATTTACCTAAATAATGTATTTTTTTTATCTACAGCTTAGTTGATTCTTATCGTAAAGGATATAATTAATCACTTTTTATTTAATCCCTTATGTCCGGACTTTGGAATACTACTGGATTTTAAATTCTCGAACATTTGTTATTTTTTAAAAACGTTTTTTGAAAGTATTTTTTGTGCTATTATATTTTTTCTTAGAAGAGAACATAAAAATTGCAAAAATAATGCTGCTATGTTGAAGTGCAACACCTTTATTTTCATAATTTATTTTCACGAAGTTGTGCTGATCAAAATATTAGTGTTTTGACTTTATTGAAAATTTATTCATGTGATATCTTAAATATTTTAGTGAAAACAAGTTAAAAAAATATTTGTTTTACATGCAACCTACGCTTTTTTTGGTAAGCCGGGGGTATAGAACACATATATTAATCCAAAATTAATGACGCATTTTATTTTTGATTTAAAAAATAAACTATTCAATTTTTTTATAAAATAACTTAAGTACTTGATAGTCTTGTTTACTTGATCGTAATTTAATTTTAAAAAAAGTATTTATACAATAGAATATTTTAGTTATTTAATTTATTTCTTACTATAATGAAACCATCTCTTTTGATAGTTTTGACATCAGTGCTAAGTGTTTTACCAAATGTAAGATATCAATGTTAAAAATAATGATTTTATTTTAGGAAGCTAAAAGCCAAAGGTCTAGTAAGACGGCAAAACTCACTGCAACAAAAACACCTCCTTATCCCACCAGCCCAAAATTTGTCAATTACTATGTCTCAACTAAACTCGGAATTGAATTAACTCGATTAATTGACAGTGAATTATCAAAATTAAGTAAAAAAATATGTTTGAAATTTAGAAAACAAAATTTGAAAACTAAAAAAATTGGTATTAATTTTTACTATGGTAACAATAATAATGTGAAACTATCTGACAGTATAAACAAACCTACAACAGTGTTTCTGAAAAAAACCGTAGCTAAAAATACTAATGAATTACTTTTTTTCATTGGTTTTGCACTTGGATTAGTACCAGAAATTACACGTAAAAGTAGTAGAGTTTATGTAAAAGTTTGGAAAGAAAATATTTTAGAATCAGATTTTGAAAGATATTATAAAGAAATAATGTATGACAGCAAAACTATAGCTAGTACTAGTTTTGACCATTCTTCTAAGATGCTTTCTTCTCCATACTTTAGAAGTAGGAACAAACAAAAAACATACACATTTTTATCTGACTTGTCACAATATTATGAAGAAAATATAAATCGTACAGAGTTTTTTAGTTACAATGACATTAAACGTTTGTGGTATTTATATTGCCGTGATAAGTGTGGAAAAAAGAATGATTGTAAAAATTCTGCATATTTTAAAAATGGTTGCAACCAATGTCAATGTCCTAAACCATTTGCTGGAGACAAATGTCAGCACATATTAAACAACGATGAAAGTTGTGGTAGAACACAAATATATTTTATATCCTCATTTAGAGAAATTCATGAAAAAAATAATATTCAATCCTTTTGCTCTTATGTAGTAAAGGGAGAAAATGGAAAGAAAGTGAGATTTGAAATATTAAATTTGACATTATCAAGGGAAGATGCTTGTAAGAATGGTTTTGGATTAGAAGTTAAATATCGTAATGATAAAGGTGCAGCAGGTCTTTTCTTATGTAGAAATCTTACAAATATTTCTTTTCCTGCATTAAGTAATGAAGTATATTTCACTTTTTCAGACATAGGAAAAAATATGCTAGAGTTTCGTATTCAAGAAGTCTAATAAACAAACTTCAGATATATAAACTTAGCTTAAATTGGTATTTAAGGCTTTTAACAAACCATGCTTTATATATTATGTCTTATTCATTTATTATAGACAAATCTATAATAAATGAAACTAAAAATCTGTAATCATTTTAATTATATAATATCAACATGTATTTGGCTTTTCAACGAAAATGATTAATCTACAACTTTTATTTTGAATGAATAAAAATGTTTTTAGTAGTTTCATTATATTTTACTTTTTTTTTAAAAGAGAGTTTCACAAGACTTGAACACGAATTACATCAAATATTAATATTTTTCTTTATTTAATGAAACATTGTAAAATATCAGTTGCTATGTAAATTACCAACGAGTAAAGTTTTAAAAAAATTAAATTAATTAACAGCTAATATTTCAACAAGCCTAGTTAAACTTAAAAAATGTTTATATAAATTGTTTTATTACTCTTTTTATGAACTTTGAATTGCTAATCAATTATAACATATAATAGGTTTTCTACAATTGAAATCACTATTGGAAAAAATGAAAGATTCAATAAATATTAAACGATGCATAATTCATTCAACGTTTTTTAAAATATTCAAGGAAACAAAACAAGTAGATAACTAGGTATCAGTAATTTAACATCTAGAGGATGACCAGGTGTTGTTAATTTAAGTCTCAGAAAACCATATTTCCATTATGTAATAAATTCAAAATTACATACTATTTATATCAAAATAAACTATTATATGAATGTAACCATCTTTTCTCCAGATGGCATCGTGATATAGTAGAATATTATAATAATTATGTTCTAGTAAATTAATAATAAAAGAATAAAACTAAAAAACCATAAATTCTAGAAAATTAGATCCAGAAAGATTAATTTATTAAATGCAAGAACTTAGATATTCAAATGTAATAGAATCAAACCTTTTCAGTGTTATCGTATTTAGACAAGAATATGAAAACATTGTGATTTTTATTGCTTTAGAGCATATAATTTTAAATTTTTAAAAGAATAAATAAGTTTTTAACACTACACGGAAGAAAATTTTAAGTTTTCGGCAGAAACAAATGGATATAGAGAACATAATGAAGTACCTTCACTTGAAATAGATTTCCTACTTCAAAATTATCCTGTCCTTCAGGCTGAAAACAGCTATTTATATAGACCTTTTTTGTTCAAAGAGAGCAAATATATAGAATATCTCGAGCCACTTTATATTGTAGAAAAAATTAGCTTTATGGTTAAGAAGGTGTACAAAAAATTTCACAGTGAATATAGTTAAAATAGTGGGATTTTTGTAGGCAAGCGCTATATAAAGTCAATTTATTTTGAAAAATAGGAATTGGTGATTACACAAGAGATGAACATATTTTTACTGCTTTCTTATTTTTGCCAAAAAGAAGTTATAGAAATTTCAAAAAGAATGTTCTATCTATTCGACAGAAATATCTTTATTTGTATAATTCTTTGTATTAGGACGTTTTGAGTAAATTAATGATGGTTTCATTTCGTTAAGACTTTCATTATATTAGAATCTAATTAATTGAATAAAAAAATTGTATCTATAATTATTTAATTAATTGTTATTTATATTTAAATTAATGAAACAAAATAAAACTAAAAAATGTATTTTTGAATTCGCTAGTAAATTAAAATAATAATTTTAATTATTCGATCTAACGAAGAAAACTGTTGCAATGGGAAAACTTTCTGCCATTTTCGTCTAAACAAACTCCATTAATAAAAATTATATACAATTTATGTTTTTATTCAATAATATAAAAAAAAGAAAGTACAATTTATTTTTCGAGATATTAAATTATAATAGTCAAATTCTTTAAGCAAATATGTAAATTGAAGTCAAAAATCTTGAAGATAGATGAGCATTACGTCTTCATTTATTTTAAAATACTAAAAAATGTTTTCTTTCTTCATTAACGAATAAAATATACTTCTTTTTTCAGATAAAAAGACAAATAAAATTAGATAAAACAATTGTAAAAAATATATAAAGCAAGCTTAAATTGGTATTTAAAACTTTTAAGAAGCCATACTTTATATATCATATTCTTATTAATTTATTATAGACAAATATACCATAAATAAAATTTGTAATTATATAATGGTTACATATATTTACTTAATTGAACAAAAATGATTAAAATAAAACTTTTATTTTTATTGAATAGAAATGCCTTTAATTCTATCATTATACAATACTTTTTTTTAAAAAAGAATTCAAAAATTTCGAATACACATAACAATATTAATAAATGTTACTATTTGTATTAAATTAATAAATATTTCCAAAAATCAATCACCAAGTGAATTATTAACGTGTAAAATTAAAAAAAATTAAAACAAATTTACAGCTAATATTTTGACAATCGAATTAAAAAAGAAAATATTTATAAAAAACTTTTAATTACTTTTTTGACAATCTTTAAATTTTTAAGAAGTATGATATAAAGTAGTTTGACAGTCTTTTAAATTTCCATTTGAAAAATTGAAATATTTATCAATTATTGACCAATTCATAATTCTTTCTTCATTTTTTCCGAACATTCAAAAACCAACATTTTACAGATTTCTAGATCTATGTAATCCATTTGCCAAAACTCCATATTCACCTTTGAAAAAAAAAGTTATCTAATATTCACATGAGCATCAAATTTGGTATAAATGTAATAACTTTTTATTTTAATGTCATCATGGTGTTTTAACATATTCTAATAAATTGTGCTAGATAACGTTAAAAAATGTAAAAAACAAAAAGAGCGGAAAACCATGGGTATATAAATTTAAATAAAAAATCATTAAAAATGAGAGAATAAGTTATCCAGATATATTGAAATCAAACTCTTTTGGTACTGTTCTTCCTCGATAGGGTAATTTTTGAAATTATTTTTTTGTTAATAAAAAGTGATAATATAATAAAATAAAGTGGTTTTTAATGATTATACAATACTTTCCCAGTGATAATGAGAAAAAAATTAAAGATTTTGAATATCTCTAAGGCATAAATAACTGATAAAGCACACCACTCATTTTGGTAGTATATACCTCTATTAAGTTATTAATTTTTTTAAATATTAAGATCGGAAAAGAGATAATCAGGCAAATTAAGGTGATTTAGAATGATAAGATGGTACGTTCTCATTGATAATAAGAAAAAATGTCCTAAAAAATAAAGAAATTTAACCAAATTTTGTTAACTTTATTAAGCAAAATTAACTACGTCTATATACATTTAGTGAGATGTACTGTAAAAATGGTGAACCATTTCATTAATATAATGTCTAAGTAGAGTATTTAA
>SRSI01000063.1:0-24824 GCA_005656395.1 Strongyloides papillosus | reverse complement strand
TCAAACATCAGATAATCTTTTTTTTGCAGTTTCAAAATATGCATTTTTAAATTGATCTCTTATTTGTAATTTTTTTACCAAAAAATCTAGTTCACTTAAGACAAAACAGCATCTTTCATACCAAAACTATTGTTCTGCATTTTTCGGAGGTTATGTACAAAACGTTTAATAAACTTTCAGTTTCTTTAGCAACATTGATATCTTCATTATCAAAATAAAAATCACCGAATCCCTTTAATTGAGAAGATAATTGATTAAACCTATGAATCATGCGATATGCATATATCCAACGGATTTTGGGTACCAAATAATTCCTTTACCGGTATGTTGCTTCAAATAACTATTTACTTTATCGCGACGTCCAATAGATACGCAAATGTATAAATGTGTTGCATAAGTTTGAAGCATTCCATATTTACTAAAACTTAAAACAGTAGGTTTAGTTTTATGGCTTAGGCACTATATACGTATTGGTGATTTAAAATGAGTTAAAAGATTTTTTGCATTAACATTATTATCTGCATTATTAAATGAAAAAACATCATCAACTTCTATCGGATCAAATTCACTATCATTAAAATTAAGTGATTCTTCAATATATTAATAACATCATTAAAAATTTTCCTCTATAGATTAAAAAAAGCATATTTTTATACAAAAATTTTGAATTATAATAATATTTAAAAATTTTGTTCATTAATTAATCAAAACATGTTAAATATTCCTCAATTGAAAATAAAACTTTATTCAAAAATCATTGAAATTTTCTCTTAAATCTTAATACCAAAAAATATCAAAGATAAAATAACTTTTGCATTATTATCTGTGATAATAGTACATCACATTTATTATCATTGTTCATTGTAGAAGAAGCGAACTTATCACTGATAAATTTTTATCACTGATCAGATAGTATGTTCCAAAATGATCAGTGATTTCTGTCAAAACTTATCAGTGAAAATTTTATCACTGATAGATGTATCACTGATAATAATATCAGTGATAAGTGATAAATGCCCATGTCCGGGTTTCACCCTCATCTGGATTTTTTTTATTTTTGAGAGAAAAATGAAATAACTTAAAAAACACTCACCCATTTTTAATAAATGAAATTAACTAGAAAAATTTGTGAAAATCATTATATTGTTGATAAAATATACTATAAACACAAAAGTTACAATAAGTTAGAGGTTTTATAAGAATTAAAGGCATTCGATATTGAATTTAGTTTACATAAGAGAAAGAAATAAGAATTATACTTTTTATTATACTTAAAAACGAGTCCAAAGTATTTGCTATTTAATTTCTACAATAGCATTGTGATGGATATATTTTTTTACTACCAAATTAAAAGTTTCAAAAAATTTTAATTGATTTTTTAAAGTAATAAATTTTGTACTTGAAAGGTACTAGTAAATATGTTATATTTATGATATATTAATTCAATATTTATCAAAAATAAATTTATTTAACATACATTCAAAATCATCTTATAATTTTATCGCATATATTACTTGTATATGCGATAATTTGACGACATTATAACTCTAAGCGGTGAAAAAAATTAAGAAAAAATTGAATCTTAAAAATTGTATCGACCAAAATGTAAAATGAGTCAAAAAAGAGCAAAATGATGAAATGAGACAGAAAACGATACAATAATTTGTGAGTGCAATGTCTTTTTTAATTTATCGAAAAAAAGTTTTTATAATCTTTTAATTAATTATAATAATTACAAAACTATGAAACTTACAAATTGGGGGTAAATCATATACTACATTCTAGCTCATCTTGTATGTAGATTCTACCTCATTTTGATTACACATTCTACCTGGTTTTGTATATGGAAAATTAGATAGAATTTACATGCAAAATGAGCTATAATGTGTTTGCAAAACGGGTAAAAAACCTAGGCATCAAAATACTATCGAATATAGCTCTTTTTTTCATATAAATCGTATTGGTCTAAAAGACATGTTTAGCTTTTGTGTGCAAAAAATAGTAAAAATATGAATTTAAAAATTTCTTTTAATGAGTATACTTTTTTAAAAAAAATGTAAAAGCACATACAGAAATATCTTATATATTTATTTAAAGTACCTTTCTTGAGATTCTCGAATAAAGTGGGACAAGCAAAAATCTAATACTCACATTTTATATGCTTAAACTATACGCTTAGGTAACATATTACCACACATAAAAAATTGGCTTCATATCTTCAGTCTACGCGTTTTATGGCTTCAGAAACTTTTCAACCACGATTATATCTCGGAAACTACTTTATGAAACTATAACAATTATATATCATTCTTCACCATTTTTCGAGTATTTTTTATGTACCAGAATAAATTTCGAAAAATCTTACTTTTAAGTTTGTGACTAAAAATCAAAAAAAATGCAAAACTCCAATCTCGAAAATGTTAAATTCAGATTCAGCGTATCTGAAAACCTATATATACATTTAAAAATATTGAAAAAGTGCTAAGAAAAAAAGTTCTACGTAAAAGATTTTGAATATAATTTTCAAAATTAACAAAATTCATTTTAATAGCAAATAATTGATTGTATTTTACTTTTTAACAATCAAAATTATATTTTATTAAACATTATATTTAACTTGAAAGAAATACTTGTGAACTTTAGACAATTTAAAACACGTTTTGTGAGTCAATCAGACATTTGAGGTACAACTAGAAATTTTACCCTCCATTTTTATTTCATTAATAAAAAGAGCAACTAAAAAAATGTATGTTGGCAAATTTATACTGCCTGAAACTTTGAGATGCAATAGTAGTAGTGAGTCAAAGTTTTGGAAATTGATTTTTACAAGTTACCGATAAATTGGTTTTTTTAGAAAAAATAATGTTTCTAAGAATAATTCTTTGTAAAAAATGAATGAGCATATTTCGGCTTCATAGATTTACGTCTTTTTTGTCTTTTAGAATTTTTTTAGTTTTTTTTAATTTTTGAGTACAAAAATCGAAAAGCTGCATGTTCTCACTATGTTCATTCGAATTCTTGTGTAATTTTACATCTAGATCTAGCAAAATCAAAAAATATAGGAAGATAAATGTGTTTTATAATTTGAGTAAAAAATCAAAAAGCGCATGTTTTTACAATGCTCATATGTTTTTTTCATAAAATTACTCCTAGAAACAATATTCATTTTAAAAAATACTAAATTACCAGAGATTTGTAAAAATTAATTTCCCTAACATTCGCTCATTACTTTTGTTGTATATCAAAGTTTTAGGCCAAAAAAATTTTCCATTATACAATATTTTAGTTGCTCTTTTTGTTAGAAAATAAAAATGGGAGATAAAATTTTTTGTAGTATTTCCAGTGTCTGATTGACTCACAAAACGGGATTTCAATAAGTTTTTATTCAAAATTGATACTTTTTATATTTCTAATTGAGTAAGATTGTTAATCTTACAAATAAAAGATAATATTTCAAATACCGAAACAATTAAATAGCGGTTGGTCGAAATGTAATCAAAAATATTTGGTCATCAAAAGTATTAATTAATTAAGTAATTATATTATTTATATTTTATATATTGTTTATATATTATATTATATGTTAATGTCTATATGTTATTATTGTAATTGTAGGCCAGAAGACAATTTTTTTAATAAAATTTTAATATTGATAAACAAATATTTTTTATTTTTTAATATATACCACAAGTAAAAATATAATGTATTATTTACAGACAATTTGAACCTTTGTTCTTGAGAATTTATTTAAACATTTATATCTTTTTACTCTCTTATTTGGTTGTTTTCAATGAACTTTTAAAAAATATCCTTTTAAAAATGAAAACAACATCTTGAATTCTAAATTAAACCAATTTTTAGAAAGCTAGTGACAATTCTGAAATTAAATTGAAAAATTATATAGGTTAATATATTTTCATTAGAAATATGATATTATAGTAAATTTATATCATTGTCTTCTTCCACGATATTTGCTTTTTGAAAACATTTTTTTATATTCTCCAAAAATATTACCCTTTGGATAAAAAAAAAGTACAATAGTAAAAATTTCATTCTTTTTTAAAACACCAATACCAATCGATCTTGTACTTTTCCACACTAATTGTGTAAAATGGCTCGTCATGGGTGTTCCAAAATTTAAATAAAAATTATAGTGATTTTTTTCATCATACATACGTGATACTATTGCTGTTAATTGTGAAAAAAGTGACGCACCTTCGATAATTCCATACTTTTTTGAATAATTATTAGAATCTCTAAAAAATATTCCTCTTTTTGTCAATTCGTTAGCATAAGTTTGAGCTAATGCATCAAGGTAATCATCTTCTTGTAAAGGACATACTCCATGAATTAATCTTATTATATTTATATGATGGATTATCTGGAATATTATCTATTTTTTATTTTAACAAAAGAGCTTACCCTTAATTTGTAGTCCGCATAGTTGTTTATCCAATAATGTTTATAATCAAAATCACGCCATATAGTGTAATATATTGACTTATAAATTTTTCTTTCGCCTAAATATAATTTGATATTCATAATACAATTTCCATAATTGTAAGATGGTCTTCTTACAGCGACTTTTCTATGACTACTATGTTTCGATGTTTTAAAAGATAATTTTTTAATCATGCTTTTACTATTTTTTCGAGTAGAATTTCTTTGATCTGAATCTTCTCGACCAATCAATAATTTATTTTCATCATCACTGTCATAAGGATTTACTTTTATTGAAACAAAAACGATGTGAATTATGACAACGATATATACTGAAATAGTTGATAAGAAATTCATTTCGAAATGACATTAAATGAATCCAAATTTTTGGTATATATACTACAATAGTATGTTTTATATAAAGGATAATTAAATAAGCTATTGCTACAACAATTGTTTTAAAACTATTTATAATATACAATAGTTTTGTTGATTTAAAATATTTTTTTAGTTTTATGCACACAAGAAAGGAATACAGTTTTGCGTAAAATGTAACACATTTATCCCACCTAATAAAATTTGAATTTCTTGATTTGCGACATATTTTATCTAAATTATTTCATACATAATAATCAGGGCAACAATTAAAGAATAAATAAAATAAGTTTAAATTTTTATATTTATTTTTATTTTAAAACTTAATTTGTTTTGTACAATGCATTTTAAACAATAAGATTAGAATTTAATTTTTGTAAAATTACAAACACTTTACAATAAGTATTTTTAACATATCACAGTATATTTTTTATTATGTTTCAATGGTTTGAATTATTACAAATTATATTTCTTTATGAATTCATACACATCTAATAACCCTAAATTTTTTATTCTATTTATCAAGGTCATTTTAAAAATCAAACTTATAAAAAGTTATAGAACGTTAGTCATTTTTTTTATAGTAAAAAATAACTTTTAAAGATTTTAATTTTAAAAAATGATTTACTTAAATAATATTTTCACTTAATAATACTTTGTATGATTAAATATTTATTATTCTTGGTAATTATTGTTTTGAAATTTTAAAATTTTTAAACTTACTGTTGCTAGTAGATTCTTTAAAAAATAATCTTTGTTAAACGTTTATAAGTTGAGCCGATATTGAATTTTAATAATGTGTTTCGTAACATATTATAAAAAAAACTTGACTCTAAGGTGAGCATAACATCATAAAAATACTAAGATTAAATAAAAGTTGCATTAATTCAAAATGTCAAACATATATATAATTGTGACATAATATTTTTACAATATAAAAAATATGACAACATAAATTAGAATCCGTTATTGATATAGAGACCAAAGAGAAGTACTTTCTTTACAAAGCATTAGAGAAGAACAGTTGTAAACCAGCTTGTTTTGCTAGAGGAATTAAAATTAATTATAAATATGTGCTATTTTGTGTTAACAGAAGTAGTATATAAAACATACTCAAAAATTAATTCATAAACTTACTTTCTGCAAAAAAGATATTGAAATGTTTGATAAAATCAATTAAAGATTACACGTAGCACAATATATTGTTAATTTTTGATATTTATTATTATGTAAAAAATTAAATCTCAATGTTATATCACAACATTATTTAATATTGGTATGAATTTTTCCAATTTTATTAAACTATTTATTTTTTATTTAAATTCGGTTTTTTGAGTTAGTCGAATATTTTTAAGATTTTTGTACAACTTAAATTTTACCCCCTTTTTTATTTTTTAACAAAAAGTGCAACTAAAATAATGTATGTTGGAAAATTTGTTTGGCTAAAATTTTGATATACAACAAAGGTAATAAGTGAATATAGAAATTTGATTTTTACAAATCTCTGGCAATTAAATTTTTTTTAAAATAAATATTGTTTCTAGGAGTAATTTTTTATGAAAAAACGAATAAGCATGATGAGAACATGCGCTTTTTTGATTTTTGTACTCAAATTGAAGAACACATTTATTTTTCTATTTTATTTTTTCTATTTTGCAAGATCTATATGTAAAATTACGTAAGAGATCGAATGAACATAGTGAAAAAATACGGTTTTTTATTTTCGTGCTTAAACATTGAAAAACTAAAGAAAACCCCAAAAGACAATAAATACGTGAATTTATGAAGTCGAAATTATGCTTATTCGTTCTTCAATAAAAAATTTCTTCTAGAAACAATATTTATTTAAAAAAAATTTATTTTCCAGAAATTTGAAAAAATCGATTTTTTAAACTTTGATTCACTGCAACTGCTGTATCTCAAAATTGCAGGTTGAATAAATTTGCCAAAATACATTATTTTAGCAGCTCTTTTTACTAATGAAAAATAATTGGGGGTTGCAATTTTATGCTGTACAAAATTTTTTAAAAATGTTCGACCAACTCAAAAACGGGATTTAAGTGAAATATAGTAAGTTATTAATAAGCCCATTATTTTTATTTGCAATTGTAACTTTCAGGCTCTATATTTATATATTTTTATCTCTTTCTACCCTTTTGGTTTGCTATCAATAATAAAATTTTTACTTATGTATTTTTAAAATAAAATCAGTTAATTTACTTGATTTTTTCTTATCTGTAAATTAGCTGTATAAATTCTGTGTACAGATTACAGTCTATATCATGTTAATACAAATAAACATATATTTTAAATTCGCAGTATAGTACTCTGTATAGCTAACATAAACCTATTATCTTTATCTTAACTGTAACATCAATCTGAGTTCTCGCTAATGTGCAGAGTTTCAAGTGACTTTGACAAAGAACTTCTACTTCCTGATGAAGATCTTTTTCCACTTTCTGATGAAGAGCTTTTTCCTGTTGAAGAGCTTCTTCTTCCTGATGAAGAGCTTCTACTTCTTCCTGATGGAGAGCTTCTTCTTCCTTGTGAAGAGCTTCTTCCTGATAATTTACCTGTCGACCTTGATATAGAATTGCTTTCAAATAATAAATTATCAGTTGATCCAAATACTACACCATGTCTTCTTGACGGTGAATGTTTTCTTCCCCTTGAGAATCTATCATTTCCTGGAATAGAATTTCTTCTATCTGTTAGATCACTATTTGATCGTGAAAGAGATTTTCTATGATTTCTAATAGTTTGCTTGTGATAACCGCGGCTATTTTTAAATTTCCAAAACTTATTTCTATTAAGCATATTACAATATTTTTCTGCTTCCTTTCTTGTTAAGAACGTTACACCGTTACACTTATAGAAGCTACTCGATCCTACTTTAGAATAATATAATTCCACCGTATAAGAACCTGGTAATTGATTTCCTAAAACATTATTTTCTCCCTTTGTAACTAAGCCATAATGTTTCGAATGTGCTGATGGCAGATACCCTTTCTTACCATTAATTACACTAATCGGACGTGGATAATTTGGTAAACCACTATAGTTTTTAGTTTTCGGAGGTAATGGTGGCGGAATCACTGATAACAAAATATTGATTGGTATTATAAATAATACATAGATCTTCATTTTATAACTTAAAGGATATAACTAACTAAAATATCAATTTGTTTTCATTTTATATAAATATAATTTGTTTTTATTATTGTTCATTAAAAGGGTAATTAAATATTGTTTAAAAGTAAAAGAAAATTCGGATCATTAATCTTGTTAAAAAATAACAATAAAAGATAAATAAATTTCTTTATTTAATTATGCAAAAAAGTTTTAGAAATATTAAATATAAATTATTATCAATTGTTGGAGATGTCCTTTTTTTATTTACGCATTCAACTATTAATAATTTTGATGATTTATTTTTCATTCATTAAAAATTTAAAAATCATTTTTGACAGTTCCATACGAAGTTATTATTATGGTATAATTGACAATAAAGAATGAATATATTGAGAATAACATATATAAAAAAGTAAGTTCTAAGTGATCTATTCAGAATAAAGAAAAATTACGATCAATATAAATTAATATTATTCGACTAAATTTTTAATTCATGTATTGTGTTCTCAGATGTTTCTATACAAGTGTTTCAACAATACATATTGTTATTAGATGTACAAGTAGCCCAGTCAAATATTTCCAACTACATAGTTTTTACACAAGTTTTTTTTGTATCGGCTATAATGCTTTTCAAACTTTTTATATTAAAGAATTCTTGCTTAGTAAAACGATTAAAAAAGAAAAATTATAGTTTTGCTTAATACATGAGTCCGAAATTATGCTTTGGGGTACATTTTTATGTGAATAAGTCCATTTTACATGGTTCAAAAAATTTTTTTAGATTTTGTTAGTGATAAGAAAATTTAAGAAATCGTTTTATGTAATTTTTAAATAGATTTTCATATTAGTATAATGAATTTCTATAAATTTGTAGTAACCATATGCTTTTCATTTAAAAAAAATATAAACTGATTTAAAAACACCGTTAAAGCACATAAAAATATAATCCTAATTTTCATTTTGAATCTAAAAATTGAAACTCCTATTAAAAGTGTATAAATGTGATAACTTATGTAGAATTATTTCATAGAATGAATATAATTTTCAGTGAACACTTTCTTACAAAAAAGCCAATATTTAAATCATTTTTCAAAAAAAATTTCAATATTCAATAATTTTCTTTGCAAACACCTATATAACAAATTCACATATAATATTTACAACAGGACAGCTTTTTTAACACCAAATTGTATTATATTGTGAAACATATGTAAGCTCATAAACTGTAAAAAGGAAGTATTTGAAAACTTCCGTGTATAAATTGATAATTGGACATTCACTTATTGTTTAAATATTTCAATTTTCCACTAGTATCAGTTATTCAATAGTTTCAACAGCATTTTTCTACTTAATGGAAATTTTTACCAAGTATATTCTCAAATTCTTTCTATCGACTAATAAGTTTTTTATATTTCATTTTGATATTGCCGAAAGATTGTTCTTTAATATTTAGAAAATAATTATTTTGAAATATGTAAATCGGAATTGTATTAAGATTTGTATGACACTTAATATTTTAAGTTATGAATATAAGAAGATAATGTTGTGTAAAATTAAAAAAAAATGATCTATCGCGAAATTATATAATCGGTTAAAGACCGACCGATTTTAAACAATACTTACACACCAATTATATATATTTATTTGTATAATTTCAAAATTATCCTTATTTATTAAAAAAAAATCTTTAAAATCCAATATAATAATTAAAGGTGATATTGAACATAAATATTAAATATAAAGTATAAATAAAATTATATTAATAATTGATTTTTAATAGTTAAAATGTTTCTTTTAATTATATTTAATATGTTTAATTTGTCCATTTGTGAACATTTTTTTTATATTCTCCTTTCTTATTGCCTTTTGGAGAGAAAACACAAAAACGACATAGAGATAACCACTATCATGTTGCCACACCAATGCCAAATTTAGTTGTAGTTGCCCAGACAATTTGTGTTAAAACTACGAGCAGATTTAGAGTTTTCTTACCAAAAAAAAGTTATATTTTTCATTTGTATTATACCAGTCTCTTATAATTGTTGGAGCTGATTCAATCTTGATTTTTTCGTATAATATTCCATATTCAGAGTTTTTATCAACGTCTAATGTTTGCCTCATTGCATATTTGTCAGCAAGTTCTTGTGCAATTACACTTAATTTTGGACTTATTCTAATAGGGAGTGCATTATGCATTTGTCTATATAAGTTAATTTCTGTGAAAAACCTGTGATATTATTTTTATAGCTTTAGAAAATGAAACTTACTTTTTGTTTATATACATCGTAATAATTAGCTGAATAGCATTCAACACTGCAACTACTCCACACTCTAACCAAATCTGGTGACTTTTGGGTTTTTGTTTTGTATATTTGTCATGAAGCTGTTTATTTCTTTCGTTATCAATTCCATTATTATTCAAACTTTCTCTAGATTTTGATAAAAAGCTTCTTCCAGATAAGTCTCTTGTCGATCCTGATATAGAATTTCTTTCCCATGCTAAATCTCTATTTGACCCAGAAATAGAATGTCTTCTTGGTGATAAATGGTTACCTGATTCCGTCAGAGATTGTCTTAATGAAGATCTGCTTATTCCTGATAGAGAACTTTTTGATCCTGAAAAAGAATTTTTGCTTCCTCTTAAAAAGCTACTACTCTCTGAAATAGAGTTTCTTCTATTGTTAGATCACTGTTTGATCTTGAAAGAGATTTCCTACGGTTTTCGATAGTTGACGTATGATGCCGGTGGTTTTGTTCAGCTTTCTTAAGCTCATATTTATTAAGCATTGCGCAATATTTTTCTGCTTGCGCCTGATTAGAGAACGTTACACGATTACACTCATAGAATTTCATTCCTCTCGCAAGATATAATTTAACTGAATAATTAACTATTGATTGGGCCTTAAAACTCTGTTTTGATTCGGTTATAACATAACTGAAACGTTTCGAAGGTAATTGTGGTGGAATTACTTCGTTGCCATGGGTGTGATCTTTCGAGTATAACGCTGGCGAATTTCCCGCTTTAACATAGCTGTGACGTTTTAAAGGTAGTGGTGGCGGTTCTTGTGATAATAAAGTACTTGATTAGGTTAGAAGTAATATATAGACCTTCATTTTATAGTTTATAATAATATAATTAACTTAAATATTACTTGGTTTTCATTTTATCTAAATAAATCTGTTTTCTAATTGTTCTCCAAAAGTGTAAATAAATATTTTTTAAAGTTTAAGAGGTTTCAGATCATAAATCTTAATTAAAAAACAGATATTAACAATAAAAGATAAATATGTTTTTTTTTTTTCATTTAACAAACAAATTTTAGAAATATGTACAGGATGGGCCAAAAGTCATATCCCAGTTTCATTAAAACACTTTATAACTGTTTTTCTAGTTGCCGTATGTTATATGATATACGCATTTTGTAGAGAACAAATTAATAAATAATATATTATAAGATCGTTTTCAAAAATGAAACTTTATAAACAGTTATATCAAAATAAAATCAAAATATTTATATTTTTGCTAACAAAAATACTTCTTTTAATATTTTAAACTAATTTTAAAAATAAATGTTAGATGTTTAAAAGTTATTTTGAAGCGTAATTCTTCATAAACTGCTACACTTATACAAAATTATTTTTCTTCATACATTTTTATATTTTCTATTGTTGCTACTTTATTAAGAAAATATTCCAATTAAAAACGAACCAAAAATAGTTTGTTATTCTACACTTACAATGTTCAATTAGTACAATCTAAAAATTATTCAGAATCCACTCTAATATGAGCCGAACCTCGATAAGGCGTGCAATATTAGGCCTAAAAATTGTTTCGAAGGATAATATAAAACCATTTTAGAAAAAGAAATGAATAATGGTTTAGAAAGAGCACATTTGTAATAGGAAATCAGGTGGTAGACAACTAAAAAATATCATTTTTTATTTTTAATTGTATGAAATATTTGTTTTATTACGAAATGTATTCATACGCCTTAAGTTTTAAAATAGTTTTAATTAAATAAATTAAAAATATTTGATTTTAAATGTTAAAATTAGAAAATTTAAATACTTTAATTTACATTTAAATAACTTCTTGTAAAGTTTATTCTTGAAAACAATCTTGTAATATATTATTTTTCTATCTTGTTTTCTACAAATGTGTAATTATCATAAGAATACGTCAACTACAAAAAAAATAGTAAAATGTTTTATGAAACTGTGATGTGACTTTTGGGCCAACTTGCATAAAAATTATTATCTATTGTTGGAGATCTACTGTTTATTTCGTATAAATTCTAACCATTAATAATTCTAATGCTTCATTACCTTCATCAAAAAATAGAAAATAATTTTGATAAATCCATACAAAGCTTTTTGTTGAGTTACAATTGACAATAAAAAATTATATATGTCAGGATAAAACAAATATATAATGGATAAGTTTTACGTGATCCATTCAGAGTAATGTAAAGTGACATGAAAATTAATTAATCATGTTTGACTAGAAATTTTTACTAATGTATTGTGTTATCATATACTTCTTAATAAGTGTTTCAATAATACCTATTGCTATTAGATATACAAATGCGCTTAGCATAGTCTTTCTAATTACAAAACTTATATACACGATCTTCGTTTTGTTGTGATGGTAAATGCGTTCAAATTCAATTGAAATTGAGAATTCTTGCTTTATAAAATCTTTAAAAAAAACATCATTTTTATAATTTTAGCATTAATACGGAAATTTAAAATGGTTCTTTGGCGTGCATATGCATACAAGGTAGCCCATTTTACTATACATTGAAATATTATTTGTATTTTGGTAATAACAGAAAGTTCTGATAAAGTGTTTTGTCTCTTTTTTAAAAAACATTTTTACATCAATATAGTGTATTTCTACATGTTTTTAGTAACGGTATGCTTTCTACTTATGAAAAATAAATTAAAATGACGTAGAAATACCGTAAAAACACTTAAAAATAATATTACTAACTTTTGTTTTGGGTCTAAAAATTAAAAATTGCCGAAAAAAGTGCAGTGTTAAGAACAAAAAAAACAAGATAATCTAGGAACAAGAAATAAAATAGCAAATATCACGGAAAAATCTACAGGAAACGTGATAAAAAGTAAATAATCATATAACATTCCAATCTTTTAATAATATCAAATAATAACAGCTGATGCGATAACTCATCAATAGTACGCAGCAATTCATCAATAACACATCTATTAAGGATTATATAATTATATTTGATCATCATATGAATTCATTAAGAAAATAAGGAAGCATCCAACTTTGTGTTTGTCAAAAAGTGTAAATAGTTACTAAAAAAATTCTGTTTAGAGAAAGAGAATAGTTCAAGATAACTTTGATGAGGTACTAATTGACATTTTTGTTTCTCTTGAAATATTTTAACTGTCTAATAAAATCTTTAATGAAGTTATTCTGTTTTCTTTGATCCTATTAATTAATGCTACATTAGAGGAATCATAACGATGCTGAAATATGATAACTAATGTAAAATTATTTCATAAAATGGTAATATATTTGTAGCAAACACTTTCTCACTAAAAAAGGCGGATTTTTAATCATTTATAGAAAATATCAGCATCATAAATCTCATTGCAAACACCTGTAAAGAAAATTCATGTGTACTATTTGCAACAAGACAACTTTTGGTAGCATCAAATGGTACTCTTATGTGGGAATTATATACACGCCCATAAACTATGGAAAAAATATTTGATAACTTCCCTCTATAAATTGATAATTCTCATTTTAAATTATTGTTACTACTTCTACAACTTTCAAGTAATTATCAGTCATTCGGTAGTATCAACAAAATATTCTATCTTATAAAAATTATTTCACCAAATATATTTTCAAATTCATTCTAACAACTAAAAAGTTTTTCTTTATATTTTTTAATCTTACTAAAAGATTGTTCTTTAATATTAAACATATCTTTAAACATGCAAATCAAAATTGCATTATGATTAAGGAAAGATTTTAAAATTCAGGTTATAGATAAGATATAAGATGATAATGTTGTATAAATTTAACAAAAATGATTCGTCGCAAGATTGTATAATTGTTTAAAAAACAATCGATTTAAATTAATATTTACAAATCAATTCCATATATTTATTTATATAATTTCAAAATTATTTGTGGTCAATTAAAAAATAGATTTCTAAAATCCAAGATAATGTTTACAGATAATATTAAACATAATTTTAAACATGAAGTTTAAATAAAATTATATTAATAATTGATAATAGGCAAATAAAATGATTTTTTTTTAGTTTTTATCAAAAATTTTTAATTTGTCCATTTGTGAACATTTTTTTTTATATTCTCCTTTTTTATTGCCTTTTGGAGAGAAAATACAAACAACGTAGAGATATTTACCATCATCTTGTACACCAATACCAACTTGTTTTGTAGATTTCCAGACAAGTTGTGTAAAGCTATAAGCAGCTTTAGAACTTACTTTATTTAAAATATAATTATATTTGACATTTGTTTCATAAAAATCTTTTATGATTGTTGTAGCTGATGTAATTATTGATTTACCATATAATATTCCATAATTATAATATACATTAACGTCTACTTTTTGTGTTGTTACATATTGCTCAGCGAGTTCTTGGGCGAATTCAGCTAATTTTATATTTATTTCAAGAATGTTTGACCTATGTTTCAATCTGTACATGTTCATTTCTAGTAAAGCCTAATCAATTAAAAAATACAACTTATTAAGATAAAACTTACTTTTTGTTTATATACATCATAATAATTTTCTGAAAAGCATTGAACACTGCAATCTTTCCACACTTTTAGCCAAATATCGTGACTTTTTGGTTTTTTTTTTCATGCTTTTGGCATAAGGTTCTTCACTTATTTCATTACCAATTGCATCATTACTTAAACTTTCTCTTGACTTTGATATAGAGTCTTTTCTTCCTGATAAAGAGCTTCTTCTTCCTGATAATTCACCTGTCGATCCTAATATAGAATTTCTTCTTGATGATAAATTGTTATTTGATCCGAATACAGGATTTTTTCTTGATGACAAATCACCAATTGACCCGGATACAGAGTGTCTTTTTACCCATATATCCTTATTTGACCCATATACACTATTTCTTCTTACCCATACATCATTATTTGACCCATATACACTATTTCTTCTTAACGATAAATTTTTTTTCGAATCCGTTAGAGATTGTCTTCTTACCCATATATCGTCATTTGATCCTGATACACTAGATCTTCTTAACGATAAATTTTTTTTCGAATCCGTTAGAGATTGTCTTCTTACCCATACATCGTTATTTGATCCTGATACACTAGATCTTCTTAACGAAAACTTTTTTCCCGAATCCGTTAGAGATTGTCTTGATGAAGATCTATTTAGTCCTGATAGAGAATTTCTAGATCCTGTTAAAGAATTTTTCCTACCCATTGAAAGGCTACTAAGTCTTGAATTAGAATTTCTTCTATTTGTTAGATCACTATTTGATCGTGAAAGAGATTTTCTAGAATTTTCAATAGATGTTCTGCGATGCCAATGGTTTTGTTTGGCTTTTGGTAAATCATAATTATTAAGTTTTTGGCAATAAATTTTTGCTTCCACAGAACTATAGAAGGCTATATCGTTACACTTATAGAATGTCCTGTCTCCAACATCATATGATTGAACTGTATAATGATTGATTGATTGAGCCTTTAAAACTTCGTTTCGTTCATTCAAAAAATAGCTATGATGTTTCGAAGGTAATGGTGGTGGATTTTCTTCTCTAGCATAACTATGATGTTTTGAAGTAAGTGGTACTGAACTTTTTACTTTATCACCATAGCTTTTAGTTTTTTTAGGTAATGGTGGCGGATCCATTGATAACGAAAAATTTATCATCATTAGAAATATTATACAGATCATCATTTTATAAAATATAATAATAAAACTAATCAAAATATTACCTGGTTTTTCGTTTTATATAAGTATAATATGTTTTATTATTGTTCTTTAATGTAGTAAGTAAATATTAATTTAAAGTTTAATTAGGCTTCCAATCGTAAATTAAATTAACAAATAAATATTAACAAAAAATGAGTAAACTTTTTCATTTCATTAGCAAACAAGTTTGGAAAATTTTAAACATAAATTATTATCCATTGTTTGAGATCTTCTTTTTCTCACTTACAAATTCAACTATCAATACTTCTAATAATTTATGTTTTTTTCATTCGATATTAGAAAATCATTTTTGATAACTCTTCAAAAGTTTTTTTGTTGAAGAATACTTGACATTAAAGAATAAAATTTTGAGGATAGAAAATATAAAATAGGTAAGTTTTAATTTATCTATTTACAGAAATCTAACTAAATTTTAAATACATTTTTAAAAAAATGCTTTTTAAAATAATTAATTAATATATTAGCTAAAATATACACTTAATCATAAGAAATTTTGATAGCATATGTTTGTCAATAAACATTTTATATAAATAAAATCTTTTGAAATTAGTAAAAGCTCAAAAATGAATCATTTTATAAAGTTTAAAATGCTATTTTTGCAGTGGAAATATGTATCTGGATAATCTCCAAGATCATATAAAAAGATCTCATTAAAAGATAAATGATAGCATATGGGTTATTTGTAATTATAATAATTGTTTTATGAAGAAGTATTGTAAATTTCTACCTTTTTTAAATAATTCTAAATGTTATCATATTAATCGTTATACGTCTTCAAATTCGCTGCATATAAGCTATGTTAAACATCTATACCTTTTATCTACAGAAAATGGTTACTTTTTTAAAAAAATATAATTGTTTTGATATTGGCAATATATCTGAAGTTATAATATGTTTTGTTTGTATTATGGTATATTTATGAATTTCTTTCCAAACATTATTAACACAAAAGAAATAAGTAAACTACATACAACAGTTACTGAAATAAAACTACAAACAAAATTTTCACATTTACGTGATGCCGTTAAATATCTAGCATTCAAAAAACATATAAATCAAAGTAAATAATTCACGAAAAGTTTTAAATTTTGGCGACCAGAATCAATTAAACTTAATAACGATCTCTGCAGTCAATAAGACGACAATTTTAGTAAAGGCAATTTATCTTTATAAAAAAAATAATTCGCAAATGTTATTTAGAATTAATACGTCAGAGGCACAAAAAAACGGTTATTGTACAAATATTCAAAATGTTGAAACTAGAACATTTAAAAAGTTAAATAAAAAGGATAAAGAACTGTTAGGAAGTTGTATGAGTAGAATTATTCATACATAATATAGATAAATAATTAAAAAATTAATGTTTTCAATTAAAGTGAATTCTTAAGATGTAATATGAAGAGATTTTTTAAATTTTTTCGAAAAAGTATGTCATAATGGAACATTTTCAATAAAATGTTTTCACAACTCACATGTGCAATTAAATGCTCTTATCGAATGACATACAAGAACGTATTGATCAATTTATTATTCTCGAGATAAAAGGAAAGAAATTATTTTGTAATTTAAAAAGAAACTTTTATTTTTTAATACTAATATTAAGAAAGAAAAAAGTTTCAATGCATTTATTTCTTCTATATTTCAAAAACATTACTAGAGAAATTTATTTCAAACATTTTAAGATATTGACACTTTATTTTTTATACTTCTTTCTCAAGTTGGTCAAAATGTAGATGAATCGATTTTTTATTAAATTTTTTAATGTGGTTATATTTTCTTTATTTACACGAAACCAGACATATGTCACGTTATCATTTTGTAATTTGAAAAATTGTGCTAAATATTCATTTTGAATAGTTGATTTTTTTAACTGAAAATGTCACGTTTGTATTTCAGTATTTGTATGTTTAATGTACAAAAAAATTTTCTCTATTGAATAATCATTGTTTTTTAAATTTAACTTTTTGTGTATGTTTTTAAATTACAGAGAAATTGATTTATCGTATTTGAAAATGTAATTTCTAACTTTTTATTTTCAGAATAATAAAAAGTAACATCAATATAAATCAATGTTATTTGACTGAAAATTTTAATTAATGTATTGTGTTTTCAATGTTTCTATACAAATGCTTCATCAATACCCATTGGTACTAGACAAAAATTGTGCCTAACCAAATCCTTCCAATTATAAAGTCTGTATACACGTTCTTCACTTCATATGCTGTCAAATTCATTCGATATCAATTGTAATTGAAAATTCTTGGTTAGTAACACTATAACAAAACAGCGTTTTTATAGTTTCTATTATTAAAACCGGAATTTCAAATATTGTTTTGGTGTACATTTGTACATAAAGCAGTCCACTTTATAATACTTAATGTATTTTTTTGATTTTTTGCAATGACAAGAAAGTTTAAGAAACTGTTTTACGCCTTATCGTCAAATAAATATACATATCAACAAAATACATTTCTAAATATTTTTAATAAGGATAGGATATTCTAATTAAAGAAATAATATGAAGTGACATAAAATCATCGTGGAATCAAATAAAAATAATGCTTCTAATTTTTGTGTTGTGACCAGAAATTTAAAAACTAACTTAAAAAATGCTTAAATATGATAAATGATGTAAAAATATTTAATAAAATGACAATAATATCGTAATAAACACTACTTCACAGAAAAGACGAATTTTTAATCATTTCTAAAAGAATCAACATCATAATCTTATTACAAACACCTGTAAAGGAAGTTCATGTGTACTATTTACAACAGGGCAACTATTGGTAACATCAAATGGTCTTTCTTTGAGGTAATATATGCACGCCGATAAACTATAAATAGGAAATATTTGAGAATTTCTCTTTATAAATTGATAACTCTTGCTTTAAATTATTGTTAATACTTTTACAACGTGCTAGTGATTATCAGTCATTCTGTAGTATAAAGGAAATTAATCTGTTTTACAAAAGTCATTTTATGATATATATTCTCAAACTCTTTCTAAGGACTTGAAAGTTTTTTATATTTTATCTCAATATTGCTAAAAAATTATTCTTTAATGTCTAGAAAATAATATTTTTTAACATGTAAATTAAAACTGTTATATGATTTGAGTAAAACTTAGGTATTGAATTTATAGGTATAAAAAAGTAATGTTGTATAAATTTGAAAAAAAAATTTTTTTGCAAAATCATGCAATTGGTTAAAATTAGATCGATTTAAATCTATATTTACAAAGCAATTTTATTTATATAATTTTTAAAATTATCTGTGATCATTTAAAAATTAGATTTTTAAAATTCAAGATAATGTTTGAAGATAATATTAAGCATAACTCCTTAATATTAAGCTTAAATAAGTATATATTGATAATAAAGAATAAAGTGATTATTACTTATTCTTTATACGAAATGATTAACTAATCCATTTGTGGACATTTTTTCCATATTCTCCTTTTATATTACCTTTAGGGTAGAAAACAAAAACAATAACAAGATAATCATCATCACGTTGTACACCAACGCCAAGTTGTCTTGTCTCTCTCCAGACAATTTGTGTAAAACTATTGGCAGCTTCAGAACTTGGCTTGTTCAAAAAAAAGTTATACTTGATTTTTGTATCATACCAGTCTTTTAATACTGTTGTAGCTAATGATATTTTTACTCTGGTATATAATATTCCATAATTATCATATTTTTTTACATTTAATTTTTGTTTTACTAAATATTGTTCAGCGAGATCTTGTGCAAGGTCAGCTATTTGTGAATTCGTTTGAAGAATATTTGCCTTATGCTTTAATCTGTACAAGTTTGTTTCCAATAAGATCTAAGTAATTAAAAAAATACGATTTGTGAAAGTAAAACTTACTTTTTGTTTATAAGCATCATAATATCTTGCAGAAAAGCATTTAAAGGTGCAATCTTTCCACACTTTTAGCCAAATCTCATGACTTTCGGGTTTTTTTTTCTTGTTTTTGCCAAAAGATTTTTCACTTATTTCATTGCCAATTTGATTATTACTTAAACTTTCTCTTGATCTTGACAAAGAGCTTCCTTTTCTAGATGTGGAGCTCGTTCTTCTTTCTGATAAGTCACCTGTCGATTCTTTTACAGAATTTCTTCTCGATAATAAATTATTAGTTGACCCAAATACAGAATTTATTTTTGACGATAAGTCGTATTTTGACCCGAATACAGAATCTCTTTTTGACGATAAAGCGTTATTTGATCCGGACACACCATTTCTTCTTAACGATAAATGGTTTTTAAAATCCGCTAAAGATTGACGTGATGAAGACTTACTTAATCCTGATAGAGAACTTCTTGATCCTGAAAAAGAATGTCCTCTTCCTCTTAAAGAGCCGCTTAATCTTGAAATAGAGTTTCTTCTATGCGTTAGATCACTATTTGATCCTGAAAGAGAATTTCTTTGGTATCCATTAGATGACCTATGATGCCAATGTTTTTGTTTAACTTTTGATAACTCATAGTTATTAAGTTTTTGACAATAATTTTGTGCTTCCACAGAACTATGAAAGGTCATTTCGTTACACTCATAAAATGTCCTACCTCCAACTTTATATGATTGAACACTATGGTAAATCATTGACTGAACTCTTGGAACATCGTTATGTCCATTTTGAACATAGCTGAAACGTTTCGAAGGTAATTGTGGCGGATTCTTTACTTCAACATGGCTGTAACGTTTCAAAGGTAATGATGGTGGACTTTCTACTATGGCATAGTTTTTAGTTTTCGTAGGTAAAGGGGGTGGAATCTGAGATAATAAAATATTGATTGGTATTAGAAATAATACAAAAAATTTCATATTATAACTTAATATAATATTACTAAATAAAATATTACTTGGTTTTCATTTTATGAAAATATAATCTGTTTTTGTTACTGTTTAGTTAAAGGTTAAGTAAATAGTATTTTAATGCTCATCGAGGCTTCAGATCATAAATTTTAGATAAAAAACGGATATTAGCAATAGAAAATTAATATTTTTTTCATTTCATTTAACAAACAAGTTTCAGAAATATTAAATATAAATTATTATCCATTGTTGGATATCTCCCGTTTCTCATTTATAATTTGACTATTAATATTTCTTGTGCTGTTATGTTTTTTTTTTCATTAAAAATTAAAAAAATCATTTTTGATCATTTCATACAAAGTTTTTTTTTATTGAAGTATAATTGACAATAAAAAATAAAATTTTGAGAATAATAAATATAAAATATTAAGTATTACGTGATAGATTTAGAATAATAAAACTTACAATTTATTTAAATCCAACTTTTTTACCAAGAATTTTAATTCATGCATTCTGCTTTGAGATGCTTCTATACAAGTGTTCCAACAATACCCATTGGTGTTAGATATACAAGTGGAGCTAGCCAAATCTTTCCAGAGAAATATATTTTAAATATGTTCTCTATTTTTTATTAGTATTAGATTCATTTGAAATCTTCTATAATAAAAAATTCTTAGCTAATAAAATTACAAAAAACATCATTTCTGTAGTTTCGGTACTAATAGGGATATATAAAATAGTAATTTGATAAAAATTTATATGCGATATAGTTTGTTATATTATACTTTAAAGTATTTTTTTGACTTTTGGTAATGATTGGAAAATTTAAGGAGTTTTTTTCGCCATATTTTTAAATAAATGTTCATATAAACATAATGCATTTCTATACATTTATTGTAAGTTTAGAACATTCTATTGAAAAAAATAATATGAATTGACGTAAAAATACAGGGTGGGCCAAAAGTCACGACACAGTTGAAATAAAACACTTTATAACTTTTTTTGTAGGTGACATATTTTTATGGTATTATACGCATTTTGTAGAGAATTTGTTAGAGAATAATATATTACAAGATCGTTCTCAAGAATGAACTTAAAAAAAGTTTTTTAATTTCTTAATATTTTACATTTAAAAAAAGTATTTCTTAATTTTTTTTTCAATTTAAACTTATTTTTAAGTTTAAAACACATGGATACAATTCGTAATAGGTCAATATTTCACGCACACACCGCTAACGCGTAGTATTAAAAACGGGATTTTGCATAAATGACGCTTTTCCGCGTCGTTTTTATAAAATCTCATATCTTTGAGGCGCACCGTAAAAGTAATATTAAAATTTTTTCAATTGTTATTTTTATTAAAAATTAGGTATTACGCTTTTTTAAAAATTCAAAAATTTTAATTTTAAAGGTGTTTTTTACCTCAAAAAATACCCAAAAATGGCACTTTTTGGGACTTTACAGAGGCTACCACGAGTTTTCAAAAAATATGAGATAGATGTCACTCGGTTCCTGAACTTCTTATCTATAACATGTTTTTTTTTCAAAGGATGTTTTACGACTGGGAAAAAAGTTATGAGGCAAAAAGTAATTTTACCTCAAAAAGTACCAAATTTTTAATAATAAAGAACGAAAAAATAGTTTTTACGTAATTTTTCTTAGTATTTTTATTTAATTTTAAATACTTAGTATATAAAAGTAAGAAAAACGAGAAAATTTTGAAAATATTACCAATTTCTAAGTCATGACAATTATTCGTTATTCCCATTAAATAAAACATTTTTTAATTGTTTTGTGGTATATAATTTATATAATGAAAACTAATTGAGTAATTCTTAAGCCAAGTATAAAAACTTTTAGTGTCTTTCTCACTGAAATAACAAAAAGTCCCATAATCACCAATAAATTCAACCAAATGATCAACCAAATATATAATATTTTAGCAATATATTAAATTCTCTAGTAACAGTTGAATTCTTGTAGAGATTCTTCAAACTTTAAATGTAGATATTCAAAACATTTTGTTAATTCATCAGTAATGCATAATTAGAACTTATATAAAAAGTCCTAAGGCTTTTAAAAAGTTCATTTCTTTTTTTTGTTTGTGCATTAGCATATTTAAATTGAGACAGCTAGTTTTAAATCTTAATAAAGCAAATTTTATTTTTCTAGGCATATTGAGATAGGTAAATAAATCAAATAGTTAAGAAAAATTAATTGTTTATGTCTTTATAGCTAACAATTGTTGGCATTTTTAATCAAAAATCACTTTGTTTTGATAAAGAGCCTGTTGGCATTTTTTACATGTTTATTGTTTGCTTTTTTTATTTGTTTGCATTCTTTAAAAGTTTTATAATATATATTTTTAATTTTAAGTATGTTTTATAATTTTAACAATTATTTTTTATCATTTTTACAATAAAATTTGGTACTTTTTGAGGTAAACTTACTTTTTGCCTCATAACTTTTTTCCCAGTCGTAAAACATCCTTTGAAAAAAAAATATGTTATAGATAAGAAGTTTAGGAATCGAATGACGCCTGTCTCATATTTTTTGAAATCTCGTGGTAGCTCCTGTAAAGTCCCAAAAAGTGCCATTTTTGGGTATTTTTTGAGGTGAAAAACACCTTTAAAATTGGAATTTTTGAATTTTTAAAAATATATAATACCTAATTTTTAATAAAAATAACAATACAAAATGTTTTAATATCACTTTTACAATGCGCCCTAAAGTTATAAAAATGCGTCTCTACCCGCCAAAATGTGCGAAAAAGCATAAAATCCGGTCATCTTACCGGTGTGCGCAATTATGTATGAAAAATAAATCTTTTAAATGATGACCATTTAATTTCTTGCACAAGCTTGTTCATTATAAAACATTACATATTACTCTTATTAAATTGTTTTATTTAACTCTTTGAAATGATTTACAACACTTAATAATGCATGTCTTGACGAAGCTTGGGTCACATTGTAATAGGTTTTGAGTAATTTTTGAGTTGTAACAATTAAATACTTGTTGATGTAGCAATCACGAACTATTTTTGTCCGTTCTTCAGTAGAATATTTCTTAAAGAGGTAACAACGATAAAAAATATTTGAAGTATATTAAGGAAATTAATGTTGTATAAACAAAATATTTTATGAAGAAAATGTTTTTAACTAACATTTTAAGGCAGCTAATCCTTTATTTTTTAATTAAATTGAAATATTATAGAGCTGTACTTTATAAGTACCAATACAAATATTTTTAGTTAATTTAATCACAACTTGTCGTAAGAATCTTTTTGAAAACGATCTTGTGATATCTTATTCTACTACATTAATCCTCTCCAAACTGGCGTATCATATCCTTTACACTATTCAACTACAAACACCGTTATACCATTTATCATGTGGTTCCATCCAACTGGACCTGGCCTTTGGCCACCCTGTATCGTGGATTTAAATAAAAATAATATTCCTAATTCCGGTGTTGTTTCCAGAAATTAAAAAACTGACACAAAAAATGTTTAAATATGATAAATAATGTAAAAATATTTAATAAAATGATAATAATATTGTAGTGAACAGTACCTCACAAAAGAGACGGATTTATAATAATTTCTCATAAGATATAACCATCATAATCTCTTTGTAAACTCCTGCATAAGAAATTCATGTATACTATTTTACAAAAGAACAATTTTTGGTAACATCAAACGATACTTCTTTGTGGAACTTATGTGCACATCAATAAACTGTGAAGCCGAAATATATGAGAACCTCCTCTATAAAATGATAATTCTTGCTTGAATTTCTTATTTAAATAATTCTACTTTTTAATGATTATTTGTTATTCTTAGTATCAACAAGGTTCTTCTATTTAGTGAAAACTATTTTATTAAATATATTCTCAAACTCTTTCTAACGACTAGAAAGTTTTTTTCATATTTTATTTTAATTTTGCTGAAAGATTGTACTTTAATATTCAAAAGACAATTTCTTTAAACATGTAAATCAAATTGCATTTAGATTTAGATGAAATTAAAAAATTAAGATTATGGATATAAATAACAATATTGTAGAAATT
>SRSI01000034.1:0-43249 GCA_005656395.1 Strongyloides papillosus | reverse complement strand
CTTTAAACTTTTGATTAGACACTATATTCAAAGAGGTTATTTTTTTTACATCAATCTGCATATAAAAAAGGCAAACAATGGAAGAATGAAATAAAAAAGTTTATATTTTAAAATCCACATATTTAGATAAAATTAATTGATTTGATGAATCAGATAAATTTATTCCTAGCAATTATTTTATCTTATATTTATGCTGAAGTGTACGGTATTGTAGGTTATATTTATTACATCTTATTAATTATTTATTTTACTTTAGACGACTAATGATTATTATAATGTATCTCTTAATAAAGATATTAATGAGGTAAAAAATAAATTAATTTAAATATTAATTATGATACATTTAATGTAAAGTTAGGTAGAACTAAAAGAAAAGTCAAAGGACACGCATGTTTCAAGTGGGATCTACCAATAAATATTTACATTGATGATCAGTTGGGCTTTAAGACTATTTTTAAAGCTTTGCAAGAAATTGAAGAAACTACATGTATTAGATTTACTCATATTACGAAACTTTTTAGGGGAGTAGAAGGAATATATTTTAAATACAATAAAAGTGATTGTGGTAGCGTAGTTGGAAAAGAAGTTGTAAAAAAGTGGCAAAAAATATTAATCGCACCTTCGTGTAATAAAGTTGGTAGTATTCAACATGAAACAATGCATGCATTAGGAATTGAGCACGAGCATAGTAGGATTGATAGAGATAAATATTTATCTTTTTATAAAGGAAATATCCACTGGCATTTTGAAAAAGATTTTGAAAAGGTTCATTGTGACGATTCAGAGACATATGGTCTCCCATATGATTATGGGTCAATTATGCATTATGATACTGTTACTTTTACTCGTAACCAAAAAATAACAATGACCCCAAGACATATATTATATTCGAAAACTATAGGTCATGAACAAAAACTTTCATTTCTGGACATCCAAACGTTAAATGCACATTATTGTTCTCGAGAATGTCATTTCAGAATTTCATGTAGAAACTTTGGATACCAAAATCCAAACGATTGTAGGCGGTGTATTTGCGTAGAAGGCTTTACTGGAGACACTTGTGAAAGATTAGCAAACTCAACCTGTTCATGTGGAGAGACTAAACTACTAGCAGAAAATAGTATAAAATCCATTAAGCAACGTGGTATGAAAAACTGTATTTATCATATAATCGCTCCAAAATATAGAAAAATTCAATTACATCTTGATTATTCTGAAATATTTCCTTTAAATAATAGACGTGTATGTTCACCAACTAATACTTTAGAAGTGAAGTATTGGGAAGATAAGAGAGTAACTGGAGCTCGTTTTTGTGGAAAAGATTATAATATTAACATCGTTTCGCATAATCACCATGTTATAATATATTATAGGAGTTTGTACCTTAAAAGCAACTTTAAAATACGGTATAGAATGTTATTTAATCGTAGAATGAGTGCGGTATTTAAGAAATAAAATAAAAATTTATTAAATAATTTTTAATTGTCGAACACATTTCATATGAATATAAAACTACAATTATATGCAATTATTCTAGAAATGTTATAAGTTAATTGTATTTATGTAAATGTTTTTTATGTTTTAATTTGGCTAAAAGACATTATTCTAGTGATTTACTTTATTAGATTTATGAAAAGATAATAATTTCATGACTGAACGTCGTACTTTTTTATAATGAATATTTAAGAATTTATCCTATCACTGTTATAGTTTTTAAAATTCTATTTTAAATTAAAAACATATATAATGCTTAGTTTGAATAAAAAATTTATATTTTTGTGATAGAAAAAAGAAAAACAGGTGTATAAAAATTATTTTCCAAATTAATTTTTAAGTCTTTATTGTTCATGTACTTTTGTTGTGCATTTTTATATATTTTTGACAATGTCAATAAATTTTTTAAAAATTATATTATATGTTTAATATCGTCTTCTATAGCATGAACAGACAGTTTTATTATCACATGGAAAACTAATTGAAAAACAAGAAAGATAAAGATTTCATTTATTTTATCAGGAAGATGACCTTTGGCAGGTGAAAAAAAATAATTAAAAATTGTTGTTGATGAAATGAAATATATAAAGAGGAGATATTCATAAAATAAGCATTATTTAATTTTCATCTTTGAAATGCATTACTTGAAAAACATATTCTTTATACTAACAGTATTACATAAGTGTAATACTTTTTCCCGTCGTTTTCAAAAACATGATTCTAACGATTTGATTGTTCATGATTTGAATAATCAAATGGATTTACCTATTGATAGTAATAACGCTTTATTTATAAAACCAAGTTTGGTAAATAATGATTTACAAAGTATGAATCTAAGAATAAAACGAAAAAGCAAAACTAGTTCTCCGGATTCTGCAAAATCAGCGAAGAAAAAAAAGGGAGTAAAAAAAAGTAAAGGTTCCAAAAAGGTAAAGATGAAAAGAAGAAAGGCAGTAAAAAAGGTCAGGAAAGCAAAAAAGGTAAAGATTCCAATAAAGATAAAGGCGTGAAAAAAGAAGACAGTAAGAAAAGCAAAAAAGGTAAAGATTCTAATAAAGATAAAGGCGATAAAAAAGAAGACAGTAAAAAAAGCAAAAAAGGTAAAAAGACTAAATCAACAATTGTTACCAAAGAAGTAACAACGCCCGAAAAAACATCACCAACCTACATTACTAGTCCACAAGTTGCTTCAGAAACATCAACAGATGTAGGAACAACTTCAGAAAGTATCACAGAGAAATCATCAGTCCAAACTACTAGTGTGAAGGAAGAACAAGTCGATTTAAGTATTGAACAAATAGATGATAGTAGTAATAGCACTTTGGTCGAGGAGATTATGAGTAAGGTAGCTGAAGGTTCTGATGGTAAAAATGAAACAATTTCACAGACCAGCAGTCAAGAGCCTACCAAAGATAGTAATTCAACTACAGAGGATAGTGGTTTAACTACTGTTGATCAAGATGGTGAAGTTTCAAAGAGTTCAATTGAAAACACGACTGTTGTTATTGAAACAAATGGCCAAAGTAAGAATGAAAGTTTCTTCCAAAAAATGAAACGATTGATTTTTGTCATTGTTTTAAAAATTAGACGTTAAAACATTCAATTTTCAAAACGTTTATATTTTAAATTAATTTTTAGATCATTATAGTTGAATATTAAAAGCTACTTTCAATTAACACTGTAGTCAAAATAACAACTTGTTTGAATAAATTAGTTTATTTTATGATACGGTCTATATTTTTTATGATGTTTAATGATAAGTTGTTCCGAAGGTTTTCTTGATAATTCACTAAAAAAATGTTTTTTATGTATGACTAGAATTCTTTGACTTATCATTTATCTAATGTTTTTTACTGATTGTTCTAAGAAATATTCGCTTTTCAAAGGTCGGCTCGTAAAATTTGAAAAAATATTTTATGCTTTTAGTTAAGTGTTAGAACTATCTGTATCAGACAATCATTTAATTATCTAATCTTAGATAATCATTTCAGTAGAGATAACTACTAATTTTTTATCAATTTATGGTCTATTTGGTGCAAGGAAATAAAAGAATGGAATTTTAAAAAGTCTAAAGTAGAAAACAGTAGAACTTTCCTTCTTTTCTTAAATAGCTCGGAAAAATATATTCTCTTTGTAGAATTATCTACTGAAACTTTTGAAAGAAGACGTAAAATTAATAACTAAGAACCAGCCAGAAGTGCTGTTTCAAATTTATCGATGCTATAATTCTTAATTTAATACTGTTACGTAACTTAAATTCCTTGTACAGTTAACAAACTCAGTCACGATAAAAAATATTTATCAACAGGATATTAAGAAGCAAACTCCTAACATTCTTTTTATATTGTAATCTCTGATAACATTTTTACCTACTGATATATATTTACCATACTTAAAATATTGTCTAAAATTCTTTTAATATTCTATAATTAATCTTTATGTATTTAATAAGTGTAAAGTTTTTTATGTTTAATTATAGGAACAATTGTATATTGTGACATAAGCATTGCAAACTTATCAAAAAGTATCTACCAAACATACATTTTCTTATCAATATTTTTATATAATATTTTTAAAGTTTATCTTTTTTTAAGCATAAAGCGCATGTCAAATAAAGATATTGCGGAAATAAGAAAAGGTTTCACATACAGTTATTATTTGATAATGTATGGGATGATAAAAGTTATATAAATAGCTTAAAACACTTCTAGAAAAATCAAAAATGAATTTTCTAGTATTATCTTTCCTCTTTTTTATCACGCCATTTTCATTTGCTGCCTACAATGATAGTTTGGCAAGGAAAATAATTCTTCCAATGAGCAGTGCTGCATACTCTGATACACCACAGAATTGTGTTGAACGTATCTTTGGATCATCAGGTTCTTTCGGAAGACAAGTTTCCGTCGCATGTGATTTAGCATCCAATGATAGGTGCGCTGGTTTTACAGCTGTTAGTCATGCAGACAAAGCAATTATTATAGCATTTCGTGGAAGTACCGGATTTTTACAACTTGCTCAAGAAGCTACTGGAGAAATATTTAATCAACCTGTACCTTTCTACACTGGTGGTTCTGTTTCTTCATACTTTTACACTGCTTTTAGTGATGTTTGGTTAAAAGGATTGAAGGATAGTTTTTTTTCTCTAAAGAATTCCAATCCAACATATAAAATTATTGTTACTGGACATTCACTTGGAGGAGCAATGGCAAATCTTTGTGCAGCAACAATTGTTGCATCAGGTTATGTTCCATCAAATAATATTGTACTTTACACAATGGGTGAACCTCGCGTAGGAAATGATGATTACGTTGTAGGATATGATGATCTTAATATTGAATCATATAGAATCATTCACAAACGTGATCTTGTTCCTCATTTGCCACCAGATCATTTATTTGGATATAAACACCACAAGGAAGAGATTTATTATAATAATAATATGACTCCAGGAAGTAGTTATAAGACATGCAAAGGTGATGATACAAGTAAATGCTCATCATCTACTGTTGATTTAAGTATTAATGATCACTTACATTATTTTGATACAGATGTAAGTGGTTATGGAGAAGGTGGATGTAAAGCATAAATAAATAAATTATTATATTATTTAGATATTTTAGTAAAGAATTTATGTAAATAAAAGTTTTTAGTAATGTAATAAGGTACAATATAGTTTAAATGCATTGTGTTATTTTATTAAATCAATATTAGGAAATTTTTAAAAAACATAGATGGCTATAAAAGTAGTAAATAGTCATTTAACTTTGCATTACTGCAAAAGTATTATATTTAACGATTAACAAACATTTTATGTATATCTTATTAACACATTTCTTGAAAGAAATCATACACACAACAAGAAAGGTTTTTGTGTAATTTTCCTACAAATTAGACACATTTAACTTTGATAATATAAAGATACATTTGAAAGAGTATAAATCGTAGGAAATTTCTCATCTATATATTATTATTATTTAAAAATATGACTTTAAATAAAATTTGTAATAGCGTTGAAGAGTTGATCGGCAATACACCAATTGTGTATCTTAACACTATTACTAAAGATGTTGATGCTAAGATTGGTACGTTATAAATTAAATTAAAAAATATATTTAACTATTTATAGCTGTTAAACTTGAATATTTTAATCCATCATGTTCTGTTAAAGATAGAGCCTCAGTTGCAATGATTGAGGAAGCAGAAAAAAGTGGAAAAATTGTTCCAGGAAAGACTGTTCTTATTGAAGCAACTTCTGGTAACACTGGCATCGGTTTAGCCTTCCTTTCTGCAGTCAAAAATTACAAGCTTATTCTTGTAATGTCTGCTAACATGTCTTTGGAAAGAAGAACTTTATTTAAAGCTTATGGAGCTGAGTTGATCTTAACTGACCCTGCTGAAGGGATTCAAGGTGCTTTTGATAAAGTCGATATTTTAGTAAAAACAATTCCAAATGCATATGTATTGAATCAATTTAAAAACCCAGAAAATCCAAATATTCATTATAGAACAACTGGGCCAGAAATATGGAATCAAACAGATGGAAAAGTCGACGTTGTTTGTTTTGGTGTTGGCACTGGAGGTACATTAACAGGAACTGGTAGATACTTAAAAGAACAGAAAGATGATATTAAAGTTTATGCTGTAGAACCATTTGAATCTTCTGTCATCAGTGGACAACCAAAAGGACAGCATCAGATACAAGGTATTGGAACAGGTCTTATTCCAGATAATTTAGATGTTAACATACTAGATGGTGCAGTAAGAATCAAGTCAGATGATGCAATTTCCATGGCAAGGAGAATGGCAAAAGAAGAAGGAATATTATGTGGAATATCATCTGGAGCAAATGTTTGTGCAGCTTTGGAATTAGCAAAAAGACCGGAAAACAAAGGAAAATTGGTCGTTACAACATTAGCTTCATTTGGCGAGAGATACCTATCAACTGTTCTTTTTAATGATGTTAGAGAAGAAGCTCAAAAAATGACATTCAATTCCATTGATGAGGATATTAAATATCTTAAAAATGTTTTTGATTTTTAAACTTATTAGCTTCATCTGATAAAATTACTGCCTTTAATGCCGATCAAACATTTTAGTTAAATAAATAAAACATTTCAACGTTACGAATTGTTTTTTATAGACTATTTGAATTAACGTACAATAAATATAAAAAATAAACTATGTATAGAATGTTTCTTTTTTGATTTAAAGTAGGATGTTATGAATATCTGTGAAAATCTGGGTCAATATGAAAGACTTGCCAATTATAGCAAACAATGTTTTTCATCGAATATTGTATAGTACGAAAATGACATAGCAATAGCATTTTTCTTACCCTTAAACGATACAAGAACTTGATTACTTCTTGCTGGAAGTGTGATATTTTCATAGTATCCACATAGACAAAGTCCACCTTTACCTTTGTCTTTATTATACTTAATTTCAATTCCATCACTTCTATAACATGGAAATTCTCTTCTGGATAGTGCATAATCTATTTCAATTACAATCTTATATCCTCTAGGTGCCTCTAATAAGAATAAGCAATCACGACTTCCGCAAATTGTGATTGTCTTCTTTTTTCTTTCTGCAAGATAACTATACCCTGGACAAGAAGCATCTGATTCATCTACATTTTCACATAATCTACCATTATAACCTGGGGGGCAAGTACAAACGCTGCAATCGATCGGGCTTTGGTATCCATCATTTAAACATGAAAGGCAATTAAATGAGCATGTACTTTGACAATAACGAGCATTTAATATTTTTAGATCATTGAAGCTATACGTATCTTTATATCCAAACATGTTACCGTAATATAATGGGCAAGATGATGCAATATTTGTGTCAATACCACTAAATGAAACAGAGCTATAATCACGCTCTTCCTTGAAAACTATCGTTTTACGTTCTCCTTCACTAAAACTTTGGTTATTGCGGTTTTTTTTATTTTTTACACCACGAAAAGCTAATACTTGAAACAAGTGTTTTTTATAGCATCCAAGACTAAGCATACATTGTTCTGGAACCATGAAGTAAGCTGGTTCATTATATAGTGTTTTATTTTCCATTTTACCACAAGTATTTTCAAATATTAATCCAAATTCATTCTTGAAAGGTTTCATTTGTCTTGAAAATCTAATGCAAGTGTGTTTCTCTATGTCATCAAGTGACTGAGCAATAAATCCATGTGGATCACTATTATCTCTAATGTAATATTTAATTTGTGGATTCCATATATTGTCATATATTGGTTTAATTGATCTCTTAAAGACATCTCCTGTATATCTACTAGCTTCCACATGTTCTTCCACATTCTAAAAATTTTTTAACTAATCAAAATATAACTTACAGCTGAGAGAAAGTCTATAAATATAATTAAAATGATAAGCGAAAAATCCACATACATCATTTGTAAAAAATTATATTAAATGAATATTTTTTAATCACAGTGACATTTATAATTTTTAAATTTGATTTTATTGTTAATATTTGATTAATCTCTTCTGAAGTTCATATAAAAATATTTAAATTTAGTATTTTTTTTATCTATGTAATAACTTTTTATTTATCAAATCACTCAAATTGTTAATATTGTAATTTTACTCAGTTATGAATGTTCTGATAATAATTTTGCAATATGTTTGAACATTTAGAATATCACAACATATTTTAAAGCACTTTTTATTAACAAAACTTATTAAAAAAATTACTCATCGGAAATGCTTTTAAAACAAGTCTATAATTATGAGATATAATGCTATTCCCAAGATGAAGCAGGACACTTCAAAAATGATGACATCACTGAATGAATAATTATTATTTTCTTGTCCTTTATTTTTTGAAGATGCTTCTTCTTTCATCGCAGCAATATTATCTTTTAAAGCGTGGAAAAGTTTATTATTTATCATACAATTACAATGGCCTTCATGGCTAAATTGTTGAAAAAGTTTTAAAATACTGGAATCAATTGCCTCTTTGAGTGATAATGTAAGATTATTTTGTTGTAAGATTTGTTGTTGTAGATTAATTATTTGTTGTTGCTGCTGTTGTTGGAGTTGCAAAAATTGCTGGAAAAATAGAGTTGAAGTTTCATCTTGTTTTGTCTGTACTTCTTTCTTCATAAAATTAGCTTTTTCGAGAAAATTAATCAAATGTTTTATGCTCATACTCAAATTATTCTTATCTTCTTCAAGAGTTAAAGAATTATTTGTTGATATTAATGCAGTAAAATTGTTATTTAAAGTCTTGATTTCTTCTTGAAACTTTTCCATTGAATTTTTTACCTCATTCGATTGTTCCAAAAAAGTGTCCACTTTTGATAAATATTCTTTTGATTCACTGCTTTGATGAATCATTTGTTTTATGAGGTCTTCTATAACAGAGGTGTTAGCTTTAAGATAAGCTAAGATTTCATCATTAACATTAATGATATCCTAAAAAATCTTTTCGAGAAAGTATGATATAGAAAATATCTTAACTTGCCTTATTTCTACTAGTATTTGTCATTTGTAAAAAGATCAAGCACAAAATTGGCAATCGTATTTAATAAATGAGAAGAAAATGATTTATTATTTTCTATAAAAAACAGAAATTAAAAAAATATCCCGATATTTCAAAATTTATACGACTGAAAAGTATATAAGACGTGTCATATAAGTTTTTATAACTATGCATCTTGTGGAGAATTAGTTACACACGTGACTGGATTATTTGATATACACGTTGAAGATAGGCTTAAAAAATTTTCAAAAAATGTTCGTGGTTATTATACCTAGAGTTGTTAAATTATTTTAATTGATATTATGTAAAACAAAGTACACACATAATTGTTGTTTTAATTGTGGATGAATATAGAATATTAAAAGCAATACTTTTTTTCAATACATTGTGCATAAAAATAAAAAAGTTATCAATAAAATACTATTTATATGATGCTTTGTTAGTAATACTTCTGATATTTATAGGAATGTTTTTTTAATTAACAATAATTAAATAATTTACACTTTTTGATATTTTGGGTTTAAAAATAATAAATTATATTAGTGATACTGGTTTTTTGACTTATAAAAAACACATGAAAGAAATATCTATATAAATTATCTTAAATAAATTAAGATAATAATCATAAAATTATTTACTAATTCTTTCAATAAAATAGTTGAAAACATTTTAAATATTTTTACTCATAATCAAGAGTATCAGAAAGAAAAAGATTGCCACATGCTGGGATTGAACCAGCGACCTTCGGTTTACAAGACCGACGCTACTACCACTGAGCCAATGTGGCGGCGGCTGGGGGCTTCCCCATATTTGGGTATAATAGTAATTTACGACGGAAAAAATCTGATAATGATATTTTATTGGTCTGTTAAAATTATGACAACGTCTCATAATTTAAAGATAAAAAAATGTCTAAAAGAAATAAAACGTATTTGTTATTTCTTTAATCAGTTAGACTACAAAAGATAACTTCAATATTGCTCTTTCGTATTTTGGAATCTTTCTTTAGAACAATATTAAATCAGCCATGGCTAACAATCTTCAGAAACAACTTCAGGACCTACTTCCAGTATCTCTCCATCACATTCTATTTCTTCAAAACCATCATCACCTGGGGGTGACTGGTTTTGTCTTCTCTTGCTTATACTAACACTTTTATCAGAGAGTCTACCACGAGAAGAAATTCTTTTTTTAGAAGATCTTACTCTTCTACTACGTTGTAATCCTCTTACACCTCTTCCATGTCGTCTACTTACTCCACGTCTTGCACTTCTTTTTTGACCTCTAGATTGTAGTGACATTTTTGCTATTGAAGGAACAAGAGATGAATGTCCACGTTGTCCACTCTGAGAACTCATGCTTCTACCTACTAAATATTCTTGTTTACCGACGCCAGGAATATCTCTTTTTATAATATTATTTTTAATGTTTGAATTAATAAGGTCATTAAGAGATACTGAGTATTCTTGGACATTAGAAGCGGCTTCACTTAGTTCACCAGGTTTATATTCATACAATTTACTTTGAATAACGTTTAAGAAAAATATTTTAAGTAATAATCCAAATAATAGCATAATTTTATTTGCCATTTTTAGAACTATATTTTTCCACTAAAAGGATGCTTTTTTTAAACTCAACTTCATTTAAATAGTAACAAATTTCTACAAAGTAAATATACATTTGAAGATAAAAATTTGTTTTTATTATAAAAAAATATTTATTTTACCTTATTAATTTGAAAAATAGATAAACTTATAAAAAATATTTTGAAACAATCATGGAAAGTATACGCTGTTCTAACAAATTTAAGCAAAAATATTTGTTAATATTAAAAAATTTCTAATTGTTTAGTAAAATTATATTTAATTTTTCACGCTCTTTAAAGTTATAGTAATGATATCTTGATTTATTTTGTTGATATACTTTTTTTTATGTTAGAAAAATATCTATAAATTTTAAATATTATGATTATGTTAAGTTTTTCTAAAAAACAATGTATTTGACGTCTGAGTTTATTGGACGAACCTTTTGTGGAACACTTTTCATAACGAGAAATAAAATTTTGTCAGATTTTGACGATCTATTCTCTAGATATTACCGATTTTCTCGATAAATTTCATGAGAAATTTTATATTGTAATTAAAAAAACTTTTTTCATACTTGATTGATTTTTATCCTCAAACAGTCGAAAGACGTATTAGATTTATTCAATTAAAAATGTCACTTTTTGACAGTCATTTTTAAAATGTTATAACTCAGTTAAAAAATAATATTTTTTTTTGATTTAAGTACTGTTGGTATCAAAACATTATTGCCAACGTAATACAATTTTATTTATGCTGTTTCACAAGAAACTCCAGTCTCCGGAATCTAAAAAACCCAAGGCATTATTTTTCAAGTCAAAAGAGTTAGAGAATATTTTCTGCCACAGATGACGCTCTTTTTCTTTTAAAAAATGATAATCTGTTGGGGATAATATTTGTGGAAAATAGAATGTGATAGAGTTTCATATCCTAATTTGTAAAGCTTCTGCATCGTGGTTTATGAAATGTGACGCCTAACATTATCATGCAGTAACATAGGACCTCTTCTATTGGTCAATACAGGCTTTTGAACTGATAACTTATGGTACATTTATTGAAATTCTTTACAGTATTGGTTTGCAGTCATAGTTCCGCCAGGATTCAAAAACTTGTGACTAATGATTCCATTTTAATTCCACCAAATAATTAACATTATTTTTCTATTTGAATTTTTAAATTTCGAGGTGTTTTTAAAATTTTCATTTTTTCTCAATATTTCAATAACCTTCTACAATTGTCAAACATGATCTTTTTTATCACACGTTACAATTCTACTTAAAAATAGGTCGTTCTTGTTCTTAAGAATTAAAGAATAACAAACTTCCATCCTTTTTTAACATTGGTTGGGAGTTTTTTAATAAGGTATGTAGGAACCCACTTTTTTCTTCATATTTAAGCTTTTTAAGTGGTTAGAAACAATTCCATATTTGACACCCAATTCCCCTGCGAGCTCCTGAGAAGTTGTTTTTAGTCACTTTCCACCATTCCTTTTAAATTTTTGTTTTCAAGATCTTACTCGACGAGAATCCTGCTGTCGTTAAAGTCTCATGTCTTCATTGCGAAATTTCTGGAATCAACATTGTATGGTTCGTTTGTTAGTAAATTCTTGTCTAAATGTTTATTAATTTTTTTCGAAGTTTTGCCTGCTGTTTAGCCAAATTTTAACTTTTACAAGTAAATTAAACAAAAATTCATTTTCAACGCAACTTCTTTTAAAGGTGATAACAATATTATAACACTAGTGAACAAAATCCGAAAACATGATTCTGATAGTCCTCGATTTGCTCTACAAGAAGATATATATCTTGTAGCGATACGTGAACGTATAAAAAACTATCATATTTTAAAAATTGATCACCATTAAAGCGACAATTTCAGATAAACAACTTAATATTATGTAAAATTTAAATGTAATTTTAATATTTATACGTGTTTAATTATGTGAGTAACACCACTTAGTAAGATTCTATTACTTATACTTAAATATAAAACTTATATTTAATCACACTCACATTTAAATTGTCAGAAAACTTTTAGATTATTCCAGCGTCTTATCCTATAAAAAACATTTTAAAATTTTCTTCAAAATGGTAAACTATATAAAATTTTTATAAATATTTAAAATGTTTCAAGATATTGACATAAAATATATACACTTTAAAGGCTTTTTAATAAAAATTAAATAAATAAACAACGATAAATTAATAACTAAAAGTTGTAACAATATGTGAATACACTTCACAAAAAACATGACAGTTATTATGAGATGACACATTAAGGGGTTAATATTGTAAACGTTATCTATTATGTTACTAATATGTTAATTATTATGTTTATTGTAGGGGTATAAGTCAACTAAAATAAAAATTTTACTTAGAAAGTAAAATAAAAGGTTAATTTGCATCAGTTTTGTAAAGAAATCCAGTGAGTAAAGCTAGGATTCTGTAATTTGTGTGTAATAGTGAGGGTAAAGTCATCAAAACCAGGTGTCAATAGTGAGGACAGGTTTTGGCGTGATACACGTGGAGCTAAATTTTACTTGGGGAAGCTCCAGATAAGTGTATAGAAGTAGATGCCCTCAAAAGAGGAAAAGTTAAAGAGTGTGTTAAGCGCTGCTAACGAATTGGGACTGAATATCTCGAACGAAGTAGTACCGGGAAAGAAGCTATCGGTAATCAATTTGTTATTGAGAGGTTACAGTGATAAGCCGGAAGAGCTAGTGGAAAATATTAGACTAATTGTAGCTGATATAAAACGGTTATTGAAGACAACTACTGTGTTGGTGAAGAAACCTAAGGCTGAGAAGAAAACAGAGAAGATGGCGAGATACGATCTGTCTCTGTACAAGACCCTGCCAGTATTTGAAGGGGAAAGTAGTTTTGTGAATTTCTATGAACAATTTAAAGATGCAATGGAATTTTCAGTGGATGATGAAGATGAAGAAGAGCTTCATCCTGTACCAGAAAAGAAGCAAATAATGCTGTTAAAAGGAAAACTTGGCGAAAAAGTTCAAGAGAGATTGAGAACCATCGATAAAGATAGCAATTTAACTCAAATCACTGAATTCTTGAAAGAACGTTACGCCAAGTACGAGGTATCTAAAGATAAGCTTAAAATTCATATCAATAGAATGTCGAGAGATGATTTCAAAAATTATGAAGAGTATTTGAAAGAGCTATTTAAACTTTGTGAGAAATATCACATGAAAGAAGAGAAAGAAGTTAGAGATAAGTTGATTATAGCTGACATAATTTGTAAACATGATGCCCAAACCCAAAGAGCGGTAGAAAATTGTGGTATAAAGAATCCCGATGATCTTGTAGAGTTTCTAAAATTACGTGAGAAAAGAGATGGTAAATTTGATAACGTGAGAAACAAGAAAGGGTTTTCTAGTAAAAGTTTTAATCAGTCCAAGTCTGAAGTTAAAGGTACAAAATTTAAGATGCATCAAGAAACTCCAGTTAATAAGAAAGACAACATTATATGCTATGCTTGTCAAAGTAAAGGACACTATGCCAGTGAGTGTAAAACAAAAGGTGACAGTCTTGAAAAGGTATCTCGAATTGAAACTGAAAGGAAAGTGAATGTTGTAAAGAAAGATAAGATGAAGAAGTTTGATCGTTATCCTAGAAGTGTAAGTGAAAGATGCAATAATGATCTCATAATCAATGTAAAGCTGGGCAAAAAGAGTAAAGAGGTTGAAAGAATATGTATGGTGAAGGGGCTTATCGATACAGGAAGCAATGTTACCATAATTTCAGAGAAGGAAGCCAGATACTTAGGTTATGATGACAATATTTGCAAAGATGAAGGAACTTTCTTTGTATTAGCAAATGGTGCTAAGTGGAAGGCAGAAGGGACAATGATGCTTGAAATTTGTATCGAGGATGTAAGAATTTGTAATCAGGTATCTATTGTTAAAGAAGAAGAAATATGCACCGATGGAAAATATAATATGATTATTGGTAATGACACTTTGATGGCAGGAGGTGCAAATATCAATTACGCAACCAAAGAAATCACCTTCTTGGGTAGGTTGGTAAATGCTAATTGCGACTCAAATGTCAAAGCTGAGGGGCTGATGAACCGTGTATCCACTGTAAGAAGGGAAGGAACTCCCTGTGTATTTGAATTGAAGGAGGAGATGAAGAGTGCATTTCCTGAGGTTATCTCAGATTCTAAAGTGGATATTGAATGCTGTAAGTTAAGTGCTTCTAAATTGCAGGTATTAAAACAATTTCCAAAAGCATATTGTTACAAACATAGTGTAAAGGACAAAGAAATTATCAAAGAAACAATTGAACAATGGCTGCAAATTGGTGCTATCAAAAAGTGCTATAATCCTTCTGTTATCATCAATTTGACAGTTGCAGTTAGATTTGATACTACTGAGGTAGTGATGAAAAATGACAAATTGGAAGATGAAGTTCAAATACAAGTAAAACGAGATACCAGAGTATGTTTAGATGCAAGACAGGTGAATGAATGTTTGCAAAGATCGTTTGTGATACCAAAGAACTTGAAAGATGAATATGGAAGACTGTGCAAAGGTCGTTACTTCTCAAAAATAGATTTACGACAATTTTTCTTGCAAATACCACTGAACGAGGAAGATAAGACACTGTTGGGAATACAATGTCCTGTAACGAATGAGTTGTACAGTTGGCAAAGGCTACCGTTTGGTTTAAATGTATCAAGCAGTATTGCGCAATCCATTATCAACGAAGTTATTGAAAATTGTGAGTTTAAGGACGAAAACGGAGCTGTAATTGATGAAAACCTCTATGGTGTTATGGCGTATATTGATGATATACTTATTTACACAATGGAGGATTCCATGCAATTTCATAAGAGGATTTTGTTTTGTATGTTAAAAGGTTTATGTAATTACGGTTTAAAAATTAATGCTAGTAAAATGGAGCTTATGAGAACCGAGATATGTTATCTCAATGTTATTTTAAGTCATATGAAGATAAAACCAAATCCAATGTATATTAAGGGACTATTGAGAATGAAAAAGCCTTCTAATGTATCGGAGTTACGTAGATACTTAGGAGCAGTAAATTACTGTCGTGATTTTATATTTGGTATAACAGAATTGGAAAAACCACTGTTAACTTTATTGCAAAAGGATCAATCCTATTTGTGGACTGATGAATGTGAGCGAAGTTATAATGAAATACAGACAATGTTGAAGGAAGTTGGATTTTTAAAATTGCCTGACCAGAGTAGAGAATTTATTTTATTTGTTGATGCAAGTAAGTATAGTGAGTCTGGATTGCTAATGCAGATGGCGAAAGTCAATGAAATTGAGAAACTATGGATTGAAAAAGAATCGAAGAGATATCCTGACAAATACAAGGGTATTGTTGAATACTTGAAAGAAAATCAATCAGGCATACATGAAGATGAAGAAAGATTATTACCTGTTGGCTATTATTCTAAGAAGTTAGGAATGGGGGAGAGTGCTAGTGCAACGCTTCTGGAAGTTAGAGGTTTATGTAGAACATTAGATCACTTCAAAGAAGTCACGAAAACTTCCAAGGTTATAGCTTACACAGACCATAAACCCATTTTACAAATGTTAAAAGGTGGAAAACCAGAATCTGGACGTTATATAAGGTATATAAATAGAATTCTTCAATATGATGGGCTGAGAATCAGGTATTTAGAAGGTGATAAGAATATCGCAGCTGATTACATGTCAAGAGCCTACTGTAGAGCTACGAGAAGGAAATTAATAAGAGTAAAAGAAAAAGGAAATGAAATCTTAGTCAAAGATGGAAACAACCCGGCTGAAGAAGGAGGAGGATGCACAGAAAGTCAACCCACCGATGAAATCCAAGGAAAAGAAGAGATGGAGGAGAAAAAGCTGCTCCTGTTCAAAGAAATTCATGACCAACGAGGATATCCATATGCTGAAGCAAGTATTGACATGTTGGAGAAAAGATGGCCGTACGAGAATATTAAGCGAGAGTATAGAAATTATGTTAACAACTGTAAAATATGTATCGAACGTAACGGCATCCACAAAACAATGATGAAGATGGGAGAGTTCACTGCCGATAGACCACTTCAAATGGTGCAAATGGACTGCCTGGGACCATTACCTACATCTGAGAGAGGCTACAAACATCTGTTGGTATGGATAGATGTCAATACTAGATTTGTAGGAGGGTGGCCTATCCCAGATTTAAGTCATGAAAAAATAGTTGAAGCTGTAGAAGAAACTCTGATCTACAGATATGGGATGGTGGAAAATGTAAAGGCAGATAATAGCAAATATTTCGATAAAGCATTAGAGGTACTAAAAGAAAGATACAAAATTGGTGTTGAAAGAGGGGTACCATACAAACATACATCCCAATCTTTGGTGGAGCGTGTTATTCAAACACTCCAAAATGTAATTAGCAAGACGGGAATGGAACTTCTTATCAACTTGGAGGCCCAATGGGACAAAGTGGTTCAACGTGGATTTTATGCTATAAACAACATGAAGCACGCGACTTTGAGAGAATCCACGTATTTTTTAATGTTTGGTAGGAGACCACTATTATCATGGGACTTAGAAGAAATGGAAGATATGGATGCTACTGAGAGAGAAGGAAGAATAAGTTATTTGGTGGACCAGCAGACTGAATTTGAGCATCAATTATGTAATCGTTACAGCGCCTTGTTAATGAAAGCTGTGAGAAGTAAAATGAATCAAATGATCATGGAAAATCAGAAAAAGAAAAAGTTAGCCGTTGAAGGATCCCATTCTACACCGGAGCAAACGCCGCGAGATCAATTAAATATAAAAGTTGGAGATCCTGTAGCTGTATTCTTTCCTAAAAAGAATAAGTTCGAGGCCTGCTGGAAGACAGATTATATTGTGGTAAATATAACGAATGATGAAGGAGAAAGTTTAAAAATTTATTGTAAGAAGAAAAATAAATCCAAAGGCCGACCATTAGTAAGAAGTATTAATGAAGTCAAATGAAGTGCAGGCTGTGTAAAAATTATTAAATTCGTATCGTCTGAAGACAGGGGATGTGAATACACTTCACAAAAAACATGACAGTTATTATGAGATGACACATTAAGGGGTTAATATTGTAAACGTTATCTATTATGTTACTAATATGTTAATTATTAATATGTTTATTGTAGGGATATAAGTCAACTAAAATAAAAATTTTACTAATATAAAATTATTTTTATTTGTTAAAATATCTATTAAAATTTACTAATATAATAAACTAAATATGATGATAGACGATAATTATAATAAATAAATTATTATAAACTTATTTGATAAAATTTATGCTAATCACTAAAACGTTCTTCATTATAATATCCAGCAAAGATTTTAAATATAAAGTTGTTGTCCATAAGTAGTCTACAAGATTTCATTTAAACTGTTTTCACTTGCACTTTTATACAAAATTAACATACAAACAAAATTATTAATATTAAGAAATAAACAATAAACACCTATCTCTTAATGACTTAGATAAGCTCTAAAACAATTCTTAGTATGATATCCATAATGATTGTGAACATAGAAATATTATTTTTTCATTGAAATGTACTTACATAATACTTTTCCTCAATTGTTACCACTTTCATTACAAAAATATTAAACTTAAAAATATAATACTTTTCATAATGAAAATAACAATTTAAACTTATCTATTAAAGTTTTTGCTAGTTTCAGGGTTTTATGTTGATACCACTTGTAGCAAATAAAATGCTTATAAATAAAAAAAGATCATTATAACGAAAGAAACAACAAAAACTTATCCTTCAATTGTCTAGCCAAATCCATGACATTTCAGAACATTTAAATATTACACATGTTAATAGCTTTAGATAATGAAATATCTATTAAATATCTGATGTTGAAACTGTGTATCAAATGAACAATTTTGTTAAAATAGATGTAAAAAAAGTACACTTTATGATAATATATACACAAACGTTATCTAAAGAACTACTCAAGAGACAAAGTTATAATAAGCATGTAGGGTTTCTATATACATCACAATGTATGTGCATGTATATAATGATTGGTATTTTCTAATAATCAAAAAATTCCCCGTCATTTCGATAAAAAGCGGAAAAAGAAACGCAAAAGGTTCTGAGTGACTAAGCCAATGTGGCGTTGGCTCGGCGATTTTCCATATCTAGGTATAAAAACAATTTATATAGAAGAAAGTCTGATATTAATATTTTATTGGCCTGTTAAAATTATGACAAAATTTTCATAATTTATAATTAAAAAATGCTTTAAAGAAATAAAACGTATTTGTTATTTCTTGAATTAGTTAAATTACAAAAGGTAACTTTAATATTGGTCTTTCGTAATTTGGAGTCTTGTTTAGAATAATATAAAATCAGCTATGTGTAACAATCCTCATAAAGAAAATTGTAATAAAAACCATCATCTAAACTATCGTCATCAATATCATCATCACCACAATCATCTTCAATTTCTACATCATCATCTTCAGCAGAAACTGAAGAATAATCTTCGTCTTCTGAAACCTGTATTTCTTCAGATGAATCTCCTACTGCTCTTTCCTCCTCTAAAGGCTGATTGCCTGCAGATGGCTGGTTTTGTCTAACCCTACCTCTTCCCCTAGAGCTTTTTTTGACACCTCTACCAGAAGGTATACTAGGTGGGTGATTTCCTTTTTTAAAAGGTCTTCCACTTCCTTTTCTACTAGATTGTAATCTTTTACCAGATTGTACTCTTCTTCCGCTTTGTACTCTTTTACCAGGTGGCACTCCTCTACTAAGTTGTACTCTTCTACCAGATTGTCTTCTTCCACCACGTTGTAATCTTCTACCACGTTGTAATTTTCTACCAGGTTGTACTCTTCCTCCAATTTTTCCAGCTTTTCCTGGACCTCTAGGTTGACGTAGCCTTCTTGCTCTTGAAGAACGAGGAGGTAAATATCTAAGTTGTTCACTCTGAGCTTTGATACTTTTACCCCTTGCATCTTCTTGTTCATCGACACTAGAAACATCTCTTTTTATAATATTATTTTTAATGTTTGAATTATCAAGATCATCAAGAGATACTAAGTATTCTTGGACACTAGAAGCAGCTTCACTAAGTTCACCCGGCTTATATTCATACAATTTACTTTGAATAACATTAAAGGAAAATAATATAAGCAATAATCTAAATAATAGCATAAATTTATTTACCATTCTTATAACTTTCTATTTTCATTAAAAGGATGGCCTTTTAAAACTCAACTTCATTTAAATATTAAAATATGTTTACAAAGTAAACATGCATTTGAAGATAAAAATTTGTTTTTAATATAAAAAAATATTTATTTTTTCTTATAAATTTGAAAAATAGAAAAATTTATAAAAAATATTTTGAAACAATCATGTAAAATTTAGCGCTGTGCTAACAAATGTTAATAAAAATATTTGTTGGTATTAAAAAATTTTTGATTTTTTAGTAAAAATATACTTAATTTTTTACGCTCTTTAAAGCTGTAGTAATGTTTTTTTGATTTACTTTGTTGATATACGTTAATTTATGTTGAAAAAATATCTGTGAATTGTAAATATTATGGTTATGCTAAGTTCTTTTCAAAAACAATCTATTTTACGTCTAGATTTATTAAACGAATCTTATTTGAAACACTTTTCATAACAAAAAACAAAATTTTGTAAGACTCTGACAGCCTATTCTCGAGATATTACCGATTTTCTTGATAAATTTCATAGGAAATTTTATATTGTAATTAGTTTTTCAGAAATTTTAAGTCTTTTCATAAAAAAAATTGTCATTAAAATAACTTATTTCATACTTGATTAATTTTTATCTTTAAATACCCAAAGACGTATTAGGTTATTTAACTGAAATTATCGCTTTTTGAAATCAATTTCAAAATGTTATAACTTAGTCAAAAATTTGTATTTTTATTTGAAGTAAATACCGTTGTAATCAATACATTGTTGCCAACGTAATATAAATTTATTTACGTTATTTGAAAAGAAACTCCAGTCTTCGGAATCCAAAAACCCCAAAGCGTCATTTTTCAGGTCTACAGAGTTAGAGAATATTTTCTGCCGCAGATGACGCTCTATTTCCTTGAAAAAAATGATAATTCGTTGGGGATAAGTTCTGTGAATGAAGAGATGTGATAGAGTTTCATATTCTGATTCGTTAAGCTTCTGCACCGTGGTTTGTGAAACGTGACGCCTAGCATTATCATGCAGTAACATAGGACCTCTTCTATTGGTCAATACAGATTTTTGAACCGATAATTTCTAGTACATTTTTTTAAATTCCTTACAATATGGGTCTGCAGTCATAGTTCCGCCAGAATTAAAAACTTTTGATGAATGACTCCATTACAATTCCACCAAATAGTTAACAATATCTTCTTATTTGAATTTTTGAGGTTCAGAATGTTTTTACAACTCTTATTTTTTCTCAATATTGGAATAAACTTCTAAAATTGACAAACATGATCTATTTTTTATTGCACGTTACAATTCTATTCAAAAATGGGTCATTCTAGTTCCTAAAAATTAAAGAATAACAAACTTTCATCCTTTTTAAATATTGGTTTGGAGTTTATTAATAAGCTATGTAGGAATCCATTTTTTTCTTATATTTATGTCTTTTAAGTGGTTAGATACAGTTCTATAATTGACAGCCAATTCTCCTGCGAGCTCCCGAATAGTTGTTTTTAGACTACTTTCCATTATTCATTTTAATTTTTTGTTTTCAAGAACTCTGACTCCACGAGAACCCCTACTTTCGCTAAAGACTTATATCTTCATTGCGAAATTCCTGAAATCAACATTGTATGGTTTGTTTGTTGGTAGATTTTTGGCTATATGCTTTATTAATTTTTTTTGAAGTTTTGGTTTCTGTTTAGCCAAATTTTAAACCGTACAAATAAATTGATCAAAAATCCATTTTTAAGGCAACTTATTTTTAAGATGATAACAACATCATAATACTGGTGAACAAAATGCAAAAAAATGAATTAGATAGTTCTTGATTTGCTCTACAATATGGTATATATCCTGTAGCGATACGTAAACGTATAAAAAAATTATCATATTTTAAAAATTGATCATCATAAAAGTGAAATTTTCAGTAGAACAACCTAATATTATATAAAATTTGAATGTAATTTTTATATCTATATGTGTTAAATTATAGAGGTAACACCACCTAATAAAATTCTATTACTTATACTTTAATATTAAACTTATATTTAACCACACTCACATTCTAATTGTCAAAAAATTTTTAGATTATTCCAAAGCCTAGTCTTTTAAAGAAAATTTTTAAATTTCCTTCAAAATGGTGTATAATATACAATTTTTATACTCATTAAAAACGTTTCAAGATACTGACAAAAAATATGTACACTTTAAAGTTTTATTAATAATAATAAAATAAATAAACAACGGCAAATTAATAGCTAAACGTTGTAGCAATATAAAATTTATTTTTTATTTGTTTAAATATCTATTAAAATTACTCATAAAATGAACTTTACATAAAGATAAGCAATTATTTTAATAAATAAATTAAAATAAACTTATCTAATAAAATTTCTGCTAATCTCTAAAACGTTCTTCATTACAATATCCTACATAGATTGTAAATAAAAAACTGTAATCCATATGTAGTTCACAAGGTTTCATTTAAACTGTTATCACATGCACTTCTATACAAAATTAACATACAAACAAAATTATTAATATTAACAAAGAAACAATAAAAGCCTATCTCTTTATCGTTTAGAAAAATTTCAAAATATTTCTTAGTATGATATCTGTAATGACTATAAATATAAAAATTTTATTTTTTTAATGAAATGTACTTACATAATATTCATTCTCAACTGTTACGATTTTCATTACAAAAATATTAAATCTAAAAATATAATACTTCTCATTATAGAAATAACAATTTAAACTTATCTATTAAAGTTTTTGCTAGTTTCAGAACTTTGGAGTTGATACCACTTGTAGTACATAAAATGCCTGTTAATGAAAAAGATCATTACAGCGAAAGAAATAACATAAACTCATCCTTTAATAGTCCAGCTAAATCTATAACATCTCAGAATATATAAATATTACACATGTATAATAGCTTTAGATAATAAAGTATCTATTAAATATCTGATGCTGAAACTGTGTATCAAATGCACAATTTGCTTAAAATAGATGTAAAAAATACACTTTATGATAAAATATACATAAACGTTATCTAAAAAACTACTCGAGATACAAAGTTATAATAAGTATTTGAGGTTTCTATTATTAGTTGTTCAATTGAAAATGTCGCTTTTTAGATCATCAAATTTTAAATGATCATAACCTTCTTATACGTTCACCTATCGCTACAAGATATATACCATCTCGTAGAGCAAATCGAGGACTATCATTGTCATCTTTTTGCATTTTGTTCGCAATTATTAAAAAGTTGCCATTACTCTAAAAAGAAGTTACGTCAAAAATAGATTTCCGACCAATTTACTTGTACGAGTTCAAACTTAGCCAAGCAGCAGCCAAAACTTCAAGGAAAGTAAATAAAGCATTTGGTCAAAGATCCACTAACAAACGAACCATACAATGTTGGTTCCAGAAATTCCGCAATGGAGATATAAGTCTTCAGAGAAATGAGGGTTTTCATGGAATAAATGTTCTTGAAAACGAAAAAATAAAAAGAATGGTGGAACATAATCCAAGAATAACTGTTCGGGAGCTCACTGGGGAATTGAATGTTAGTGTTGGAACTGTATCCAACCGCTTAAAACTTATAAATATGAAGAAAAAAATGGATTCTTACATACCCCATGAGTATACTCCCAACTAATGTTTTAGAAGCATGTAAACTTGTTATTCTTTGATTCACAGGAACAAAAATGACCTATTTTTAAAAAGAATTATAACGTGCGATGAAAAATGGATCATGTTTGACAATTGTAAGAGGTCATTGCAATGGGTGGGCAAAAATGAGAACCCTAAAAACTTCCCGAAACTTAGGTATTCAAATAAGAAAGTAATCCTGCTTATTTGGTGAAATTGTGGTGGAATAATCTATCATAAGTATCTAAATCATAGAGAAACTATGACTGCAGACAGATACTGTAAGGAAAAAGAAAAAATGCGCACGAAATTACCTGTTTTGAAGCCTGAACTGGTCAACAAAAGAGGTCCAGTATTACTCCATGATAATGCTAAACCTCACGTTTCAAAAACGAAGATGCAGAAGCTTAAAGAATTGGAAAATAAAACTCTGCCACATCTTCCTTATTCACCGGACTTGTCTTTAACAGATTATTATTTATTCAAGGAATTAGAGCTTCATTTGTGACAAAGAAATTTTCTAAATCTGATGACCTGAAAAATGACGTCTTGAAGTTTTTAAATTCTAGAGACCGGAGTTTTTTTTTTCAAACGGCATAAATAAACTTGTACCACGTTGGCAACAATGTGCTGATTCTAACGGTACTTATTTCAAATAAAAATATTAATTTTTGACTAAGTTATGAAATTTTAAAATTGACTGTCAAAAAGCGACATTTTCAATTAAACAACCTAATGGATTGAGAAATAAATAATGACCGCGGAGAAAAAAAGTGAATTAAGACAATAGTTTTTAAAGTTTATGTTAAGTAAATTAATCAAAATTATATTCGTCAGAATCTACACATTTTTATCAACGTTCTTTTAGCTTTTGAATAACCGTTTTACAGGATTCAGGACTTTTAGATCTAATAAAAGTCACTGAAATTGCTTTCTGTCGACTCCTGATTCTTAAACAATTTATCCTTTAAAAATACATTCAAATGTTTAAACAGATTGAAAATTGTTGGGAAAAGATCAGGGGTGTATGGAGAGTAAAGTAGAGCTTCATATTGCAATTCACCAAGTTTTTTTAATATTAGTTTTGAAAAATGGCATCTTGTCTTATCATCCTATAGTATTGGATTATTCCTATTTTTAAAGCCAGATGATTTTTTCTAGTTTTTCATCCATTTTTTCAAGCTCCTGTCAATATATTTCAACTCTCTTGATCACTGTTTTAGATTTAGGTCCACAATCTTAAATAATTCTGAGTATTGGTATTAAAGGGTCTTCTTTTACCCTCTTCCATGTTGAGATCAAAATTAACCCCTTGGAATTTCCCAAACCACCGACGCAAAGAGCGCTCAGAAGTTGACCCTTCCTTCTATGCATTCACTTTATTTCGATATTCTTCAACTCAATAACGTCTAAGTTTACACTCATGTAAGAAAATTACTCTTAATTCTCTATTGACAACATTTTTAAGATCGGACATAACTTTTTTAAAAATTAATTTATAAATTAAGGTAATATGCAAAATATTATTAGAGCAAGTCTCTCTACATTTCTACATAAAGACTGTTTTAATATGAATTTATTTATTTTAATTTTTTACAATGGAAAATTGTAGTAAGAATTTGCGACCATTATTTATTCCTCAACTTAATATATACATCACAACATATGTGCAAGTATATAATGATTGATATTTTCTGATTATAATAAAATTTCCTGTCATTTTGATAAATAGCAAAAAAAAAAACGCAAAAGGTTCTGAGTGACTAGGTCAATGTGGGAGTGGCCTGACAATTTTCATATCTAGGTATAAAAACAATTTATATGGAAGAAAGTCTGATATTAATATTTTATTGGTCTGTTAAAATTATGACAATGTATTCATAATTTAAAAATTAAAAAAATGCTTTAAAGAAATAAAACGTATTTGTTATTTCTTGAATTAGTTAAATTACAAAAGATAATTTCAATATTGCTCTTTCTTAATTTGGAATCTTATTTAGAATAGTATAAAATTAGTCATGTTTAACATTAACTAGAATAATAGACAGATTCACCTGAAAAATCACAGTCGTAATCTGGATCCATTATCTCTTCAGCTGGATCTTTTTCCGCTGCTTCTTCCAATAAATCCGGATCACCTGCAGCTGACCTGTTTTTTCTTTTTCTGCCTTTTCTTTTAGAGCCTTGTCTATCTCTTCTATCTCTACTAGTGGATCTACCACGTGAACGACCTCTTCTTCCAGGAAATCTTCCTTTTTTACCAGCTCGTAATCCTTTTGCAATTCTTGCAATTCTTCCTAATATTCCAATTATTCCGTTTCTTCTTTGACCTCTAAATTGAAGTAGTCTTTTTGCTCTTGAATGACCAGAAGGTAAATGCCTAAATTGCTCATTCTGAACTCTCATACTTTCACCTGTTGGATATTCTTGTTCATCGACACCAGAAACATCTCTTTTTATAATATTATTTTTAATGTTTGAATAGTCAAGATCATCAAGAGATACTAAATTTTCTTGAACATTAGAAGCGGCTTCACTCAGTTCATCAGATTCTGATTCATACAATTTACTTTGAATAACATTAAAGGAAAATACTATAAGCAATAATTCGAATAAAAGCATAATTTTATTTATTATGCTTAGAACTCTATATTCTTATTAAGAGTATGGCTTTTTTAAACTTAACTTCATTATATAGTAAAAAAGTTTTACAATGTAAATATGCATTTGAAGGTGAAAAATTATTTTTTTATAAAAAAATATTTGTTGTTCCTTTTTAATTTGAAAAATAGATGAATTTTTTAAAAATATTTTGAAACAGTCGTAGAAAGTTTAGTGCTGTTCTAACAAATTTAAGTGAAAATATTTGTTGGTATAAAAAATTTCTCACTTTTTAATAAAATATATTTAGTTTTTCATGCTCTTTCAAGTTATAGTAATATTATCTAAGCTGATTCTATAGATATACGTTTATTTATGACGAAAAAAAATCTTTGTATTGCAAACATTATGATTATGCTTAGTTCTTTTCAAGAACAATCTATTGAATATCTTGATTTATTAAAAAAAATTTATGCGAAACACTTTTCTCTATCAATAAAAAAAGTGTTGTATGATTCTGACAGTTTATTTTAAAGAAATAACTGATTTTTTCCATAAATTTTCATAAAAAATCTGATATAGTAATTAATTTTTCAAAAATTTCAAATTTTTTTCATAAAAGTAAATTAGCATAACTTTTTTCTCGCTTAATTAATTTTTATTATCAAATAGTCACAAGACGTATTTCATTTAACTTATGAAACACAAATTATCGGAAAATACTTTAGCCAAGTTACGGACCAAAAAGCACCATAGTTTTTTAGAAAAATTTAAAAAGTTACTTAGTTATAATTTACTTTAAGACTAATGCAAACAAGTTGAATGATTACTATTAACAGATAGGTATTTAACTAAAAATTTAAAACTACTAAAGAAGTTATTAAAAAAAATAAAAATTTTATTTGTCTATCAAAATTTATTATATTTTAACAAAAGTGCTATTTATGCTATATATCTTAACAATTATATACCTCATTTCTAATGAAAGCATCATTTATCATACTAGATAAAATAGCAGCTAATGTATTTAGCCCAGCATACAATAGATGAGGTTATCTTATGCAGAGCTGCAGAAGATACATCTGTTCTATATGGCAAATCTGCATAAGATAGCCATCTCGAAAAACAAAATTAATATCATTGTTCAACTTTTTGCTACACTGAAACTACTAATCTTCCAACTCTTATTTTCACAACTCAACATCCTACCTACCTACACTCACTTTTTAATTTTTAGAAAATTTGACGTCAAAATCGACTGTCATTTTAAATTGTCAAAAAATTCTTATTTTATTCCAGAGTGTTGTAATATAAAAAAATTTTTGAACTTTTTTCAAAATGGTATATAATATACAATTTTTATACTCATTAAAACTTGTTAGAACTATTGTTAGTAATAGGCATTTATTATTTAAAGAAACAAAATAATGAAATGTGACAATAAATGTTTATTATTTATATTCAACTTACTCAAACTGATTGCTCGACAAAAATGTTTCAAGACATTGACAAAAAATATATACACTTTAAAGTTTTATTAATAATAAAAAAATAAATAAACAACGGTAAATTAATAGCTAAAAGTTGTAGCAATATAAAATTTATATTTTATTTGTTAAAATATCTACTAAATTTACTAGTAAAACAAATTTAACATTAAGATAAACAATAATTATAATAAATAAATTAATATAAACTTATTTGATAAAATTACTGCTAAGCTCTAAAACTTCTTCATTATAATTTCCAGCAAAGATTGTAAATATAAAACTGTAATCCATATGTAGTCCACAAGATTTCATTTAAACTGTTTTCACATGCACTGTTATACAAAATTAACATACAAATAAAATTATTAATATTAAAAATAAACAATAAAAACCTATCTCTTAATGATCTAGACAAGCTCCAAAATATTTCTTTGTATGATATCAGTAATGTCTATAAATATAGAAATATTATTTTTCCATCGAAATGTACTTACATAATACTCTTCCTCAACTGTTACCACTTTCATAACAAAAATATTATACCTAAAAATATAGTAATTCTCGTAATGAAAATAACAATTTAAACTTATCTATTAAAGTTTTTGCTAGTTTTAAAGTTTTGAGTTGATACCACTTGTAGTACATAAAATGCCTAAAAATGAAAAAGATCATTATAGCGAAAGAAACAACATTAATTTATCCTTCATTAGTCTAGCCAACTGCATGGTATTTCAGGACATGTAAATATTACACATGTTAATAGCTTTAGATAATAAAGAATCTACTAAATTACTGGTGTTGAAACTGTGTACCAAATGCACAATTTGGTTAAAATAGATGTAAAAAAATACATCTTATGATAATGTATATATAGATGTTATCTAAAAAATTACTCATGAGACAAAGTTGTAATAAACATCTGAGGTTTTTAATTTACTTCACAATGTATGTACAAGTATATACTGATTGGTATTTTCTAATTATCAAAAAATTCCCGGTCATTTTGATAAATAGTGGAAAAAGAAAAGCAAAAAGTTCTAAGTGACTAACCCAATGTGACAGTGACCCGACGATTTCCAATATTAAGGTATAATAACAACTTTTATCGGAGAAAGTGTAATTATTAATATTTTATTGGTTCGTTAAAATTATGACAACATTTTCATAATTTAAAGATTAAAAAAATGCCTAAAAGAAATAAAATATATATGTTATTTCTTCAATTAGTTAAATTACAAAAGATAACTTCAATATTTCTCTTTCGTAACTTAGAATTATTCTTAGAAAAATCAAAATTACCCATGATTAACAATAATAATAATCATAATAATCATAGTAATAGGGATATGGAACCGATTCCTCTTCAGCGACATCTTCTTCCGCTACTTCTTCCTCTAAAGCCATATCACCTGCAGGTGACTGGTTTCGTCTTCCCCTGCTTCTTCCTCTAGAGCCTTGTCTAGCTCTTCTACCTCTACCAGAGAGTTTACTACGTGAACGACTTAAACTTCCAGGAAATCTTCCACTTCCTCTTCTTCCAGGTTGTACTCTTCTTCTACCTCTTCCACTTATTCCACGTCTTCCACTTCTTCTTTGACCTCCAAGTTGAAGTAATCTTCTTGCTCTTGAAAAATGAGAAGGTGAGTGTCTACGTTTCACACTCTGAGCTCTCATACTTTTACCTGCTGAATCTTCTTGTTCATCGCCACTAGAAACATCTCTTTTTATAATATTATTTTTAATGTTTGAATTATCAAGATCATCAAGAGATACTAAGTTTTCTTGAACATTAGGAGAAGCTTCACTTAGTTCACCAGGTTTAGATTCATACAGTTCACTTTGAATAACATTTAAAGAAAATATTATGAGCAGTAATCCAAATAAAAGCATAATTTTTTTTGTCATATTTTGAATTTTATTTTTCCACTAAAAGGATGCCTTTTTTAAACTTAACTTCATTTAAATAGTAAAAAATTTTACAATGTAAATATGCATTTATAGGTGGAAAATTATTTTTATTATAGGAAAATATTTATTTTTCTTTTCAAATTTGCAAAATGGCTAAATTTATAAAAATATTTTGAAACAATCATGGAAAATTTAGCGCTGTTCTAACAAATTCAAGTGAAAATATTTGTTGGTATAAAAAATTTCTCACTTTTTAGTAGAAATATATTTAATTTTTCATGTCCTTTTAAGTTATAGTAACATTATCTAAGCTGATTCTATAAATATACGTTTATTTATGTCGAAAAAAAATTTTTGTATTGCAAACATTATGATTATGCTTAGTTCTTTTCAAGAACAATCTATTGAATCTCTTAATTTATTAAAAAAAGTTTTATGAGAAACACTTTTCTCTATCAATATAAAAAGTTTTGTATGATTCTGACAGTTTATTCTAAAATAAATAACTTATTTTCTTCATAAATTTTCATAAGAGACTTATTTCATTATTAATTTTTCAAAAATTTCAAGTTTTTTTCATAAAAGTAAATTAGCATAACTTTTTTCTCGCTTGATTAATTTTTATTATCAAATGGTCAAAAGATGTATTTATTTTAACTTATGAAACGCAAATTATCGGAAATTGCTTTAGCCAAGTTACGAACAAAAGGTAGTAAAGTTTTTTAGAAAAGAGTTTAAAAGTTAAATACTCATAATTTACTTTAAAATGAATGAAGTCGAATTAATTGAATATTATTAACAAATCGGTATCTAACTAAGAATTAAAACTATAAAAAAGTTATTATAGAAGTTGAAAATTTTATTTGTTCATCAAAGTTTATTATATTATAACAATAATGTTATTTATGGTATATATCTTAACAAGCATATACTCCATTTCTACTGGCAGCATTACCTATCTTACCAGATAAAGTGGTTGCTAATGTATTAAGATCATTAACAGATAATGGATTATAAACGCATGAAGACATTGATGTTAAGCTATTAATATTTCCTAAATTACTTCCATAGGCAATTGAAATAATTTGGAAGGTATTTGATTTTATAATTGTTTGTCCTACATTAATAGCATCTGTATTTGGTGTTGATGATGTTGTAAGGTAGATGATAAGATGAGGAATAATTCCTGATTTGTATCCAGTATTCAAGAAGTTACTATTTGTTGCTTGATTTAATACTACGGATAATTGACTTTGTCCTGATGTTTGTGGCCCATCAACTGGATAGTATGTTCCATTAGCGACACTCTTAAGCATACCAAGTGATGTAAATGTATTGAATGTTGGATTTGTTAACCATAAATTACCATCTCCTGGTGATCCTGAAAGTGCTACATTAATAAAGCTTGGACTAATAGTATATTGTACAAAAATGCTTGCTATGAAGTTTGAAAATATTGTAGAATAACTTGAACTTGGAACAGCACTAGATGTATCTAGGATTAAATAGACATTTCCAGCAACAGTGTTCAAATTTGATGGAGATGATGTTGTTGTTGTTGTTCCAGGTTGTGGTATACCTGTAGTAGTTGTAGTTCCAACTTGAGGAACTCCAGAAGTTGTTGTTGTATATGGTGAAGTTGGTGTTGGAATACCGTATTGAAGACAAAGAGTAAATGCATCACGAGTAAAGGTCTGTCCAGAAATATCAAGACCAAAGTATTTTATTAATAATGTTCCTTTACCACATTTAAATGGATCAGAATACCAATTGTGTGTGCAGTTAGAACGTCTATAAAACTTGACATATTGGAATTCATTGGTAGATTGATCGTAAATTTCAGCATATGTGATTCTTGCATTATCATTGACAACTTTACTGACAATCATATTATAGTCATTTAATGGTGCTGAAGTACTGTTATCTAAATGTGCACCAATGTAATTTGTTGCTGATGGTGCTGGAACATAACCAACATATATTTCGGCTCCACCTGTTGATCTTACTTGAGCATAACAAGCACCAACACCATTTAGACTGAGTGTGTAAATACCAAATTCAGCAACAGCTTGGATTTGATATACATATAATTTTGCTCCTGATGTTATATTTGTATCTTTGTAAACTACTTTAAGTACTTCAATTTGTCCTGTTGGTGAAATAACAGAAGCTGATTGATATGATGAGTATACTGTGATAAAGATATCAGTAACAGCTGAATCAATGTTAAAGTACACGAGTTCTGATGAGTTACATGTTCCACTCTTAAGTGTTGGATTTCTCAATACTACCACTAGCGAACAATGGTGGAATATAAACAGACATCAAACTTCCTGCTGTAGCTCCAGTTGTAGCAAGGAAATTACCAGCAGTAGCGATAGAATACTGTTGTATTCTACTAGTAAGTGAATCAGTAAAATCAACATTACATCCAGAATCTCCTGTAATAGCATGGTAGTAGAATTGTGGTTGTTTTTGGGCAACAAGTGTTGCAAATCAACTTCTAGATTTAAGTCTGATGGCATGGAACGTGCAACTGTATAGAAGATACTCTTGGCAGCATTTACTTGATGCAATCCCATAATCATTGCATTGAATAATGGAATGTTACATGATGTGGTAGCATCTGAAGGAATTACGTCTATTAAAGCAGCTCTTAAAATCATTAATGTTTGTTGAGATCTTGAGATATGGTTTATTGCTTGAATCAACAACTACAAGAACATATTGACGTAAACCATCCATATTTGGCAGAAGTCAAAACTCCTGGTAAAGTTGATTGAATTTGTTTAATAGCTTTAACGTTAAAGCTTGTGTTTTCAATAACAAGAACGAATGATTTTCCGTATTGGTTAGTACTATCTGGAGAGTTTGTTGTACATACTTCTCTTTCACAAGCAACTCCTTCATATCCAACTTTACAGATACAAGATTTCTTGTCATCAGATAATGTTCCATTATTTACACAAACTGGTTGATCACAAAGTTGTCCAGTCCAGTATTCTCCACAAACACATAATCCATCATAAAGAACTCCACCGTTACTACATGTTTGAATAGAGTTAACACAATGACCAGATTTCATTCTTTGGAAAGTAAATCCGTATTCATCATAACCAACACTAAGAGCTGTAAAGGCATTGTTGACAGCTGAGAATTTGGACAGGCAAATGGTTGAGACACAAATTGGTATGCACATTTCAATCTTAATTGGAAGTTGGCTGCAGCATACATTGTACCATTATAAAAATCATAGATTTGAGTATTAGCTAATGCTGTGTCTCTAGTTATAGATCCCGTAGTAGTAATGTGTGCAAGCATCATATTTTGTGATGTACCGGCTTGTGGATTTGGTTGTGGGTAATCGTCATGGATATATGTGGAATATCCAGTAACTATTTGAATTCTTGATTGTGATTTTACTTGTACAACTGTTTTTCCTGGATTTGTGATAATAGCACTCCATTTACCTGGTGGAAGAGTTCTTTCTTCACTTGGATTTGGATCAAATGAATCCATAAATTTATGGGATTGACACATAAATTGTTTCTTTGATGTACAAGCATCAAGGTACCATACTCAGTCATGAATGCACATCTCTTTGTGGAATCAGTTAAATTAACACCCATTGCCCAATTTGTATAGTCGGTTGAAGATAATGTATGTGGTTCTAAAACTCCTCTATCCCACTGGAATGTTCCTAAAGTTTGAATATCATTAAGACCAATCCAGAATGGAACTGACTCCTTGACTTGTAAGGAATGAATTCTTAATTGGTGACATATCATCAATCAAGAAACCATTGTTACTTTGACAATAAGCTTGAGCATCTGTCCATGTACATAGGTGTTGAAACAGTAGTGTAACAATATTGAGAACCAAGATCATTCCATCCTGAAGGACATGCTCTTCTCATTTCAATGATATTCCAACCAGTGGTTGTGTCTTGGAGAAGGAATGGAACATTAGCAAGTGCAGTTAAATTTGGCATAAATATTTGTTGTGAAATGTTTCCTGGAGCACCATTGATGAAGATTTGTGCATTTTGTGTATGTGAATCTATTGGGTAATAAAGATAACATCCAGAGGTACAATCATTCATAACTTTTTTGTAGACAACACCAGAACTGTAGAATGTTGGTATAATACGAAGAATGTATTGGAAATTGCTTGGACTTATATCAAAAGCATCTCCTTCCGATCCTTCACAAGAAAGTTTAATATTTTTAAATGTATTACTGTTAGAATTACAGGTAAAAGCATTCTTGCTAACTGATGCGATGAAAGAGTTAAATTGAATTCCCTTTGCAGCAATATTATCTGAAGCACGAGCTATTAATTCAGGTACTGTCTCTAATGGTGGTGTTGATTGGAAATTGAAAATATAACCATAGTTCGTTGAAAGATGAGTAGCAGTTTCTACGGTTTCCCAAACTCTAACTGGAATACAACTTGGAGAGTTTGCGAGAGAAAGATTATATGCTTTACTGAATGCAGTAGCAATAACATCTATGTCACGTCTGCCACCACTTCCAAGATGATATGTTTTTGTTTGATCATAACCAAGTACGCTAAATTCACTAATCCAACGTCTTCCTGTAGAAGCAATATCTCTTAACATTGTTGTCATGTAAGTTTGAAGTTGTCCCTAAAACTTGAGCATTGTTGTTTGTAACATCAAGAACAAATATCATAGATTTATTAGAAGCCCCAAAGTCATTTTCTGGATTTGTGTCAATACATGTACTAAATTCGCAGAATGTTCCCTCGAATCCAGCAACACAGTCACAGAAGTCTCTTCTTGGTGTTCCTCCATTGTAGCATACTGGAGTTTGACATACTGATCCAGTATACATTGGTGGACAGACACATGTATTGTTGAGTGAAAATCCTCCATTTTGGCAGGTGCCTGGTGGGACTTGTGTTGGACGGAAGGCAGCACAATACATAGCACCAGCTCTCTGAACCATGAAATCATTATCATCACGGAAAAATACAGTAAAGTATAATGTTTCATCTGGACGATTACATCTGTATTTTGGGAAATAAACTTCAAATTGACACTCATCTCTCCAAAGACCATTTGCAGCAAAACTAAGAACTTTTCCAGTTCGACTACGTTCATAAATTGCAACCTCAGCAGAAAGTCTATGTCTCTGAGCTATTCTAGCTCCATCAATATGTAATACCATACTATTTTCAAGTCCAAAAAGTGGTTGTCTTAATGGAGAATCATAATTGAGACCAGTAGTCCATCCCCAATATAATGTTCTTTGTGGCATCATGCCTGCTCTCTCTGGTGGAATAGCAGCATAAGCTCTGATAGAACAACGGAAATTTGGGTCTCCTGAAACCAAATTTATTTGCCATTGTCCAGTTTGAAGACCGCTTAATGTCCAAATACTTGTGAAATTTAAGGCTACTGCTACAGTTGGTTTGACAAATTTACCTTCTGGAGATGTAAGGATAAGATCTAATTCTTTTCCTGAGGCAACAATTGCAAGTGTCTCAAATCCAGAATCAATTGAAACTGTGCTGTATTTTTGTTGATTAAGACATTCATCAGCATCATCTGCAAGCATAAGATCACTTCTATAGTATGTATTATACATATGGTTATAGAAAAGATTTCCAACGCCACTATATTGAGTTCCTCCAACCCAGAAAAGATTACCAGAAGATCTAGCTGCAACAGTTTGTAATGCATTCCAAGCTGGTGTGAATAAATCAAGAGATTGGCATTTTGTGTCAGATGGTTCAAGTTGGAAAATGTAAATTGGAGAAAGAACGAAGGAGTTGAATTCAACAACATTTTGTAAATATTCTGGATCAGATGGAAGAGCATCTGTGAAGACGTACATTGGAGAGCGATTTCCCATAATAAATCTGTTGAAAGCATAATTTATAGCAGAAAATGTTGTATCCATGCAATCACCAGAATTATCAGATGTAAGAGCTAATCTTTGTAAAGCTGCTTGAAGATCTTCAATAGATGAAAAGTATTGGCCATCGAATGTAGAACCATTGTTGTTAAAAGTAACAAGACCAAAGTTTTGGAATGCTAATCGATCTGATTGGAATTTAACAGCTAAATTACTTAATTGAGTATTAATTTGACTAACAATGGATTTTAATTGACTTCTTGCACGAATAACAAAGACTGGTACTGGATAATCTTTAGGGAAAGTAAATCCAGAATCATCTGTACAACGAACATCTTGACATTGACTTCCTGTAAATCCAACTTGGCACATACAAAGTCCATTACCGATTGCTGTTCCTCCGTTTAAGCAAATCGTTTGACTACAATCATTTCCGGTGAAAAGATTCTTACAGTAACAATAAGATGTAGTTCCACTATTAATGAGTGTTCCATTATTTTTACAAGCAGTTACAGGTGGAGAAGCAGTAGTTGTTGTGGTAGTTGGTGGATTTGGATTAAGTTCACATTTGAAGCCAATAACTCTTCTAAAACTATTTCCGAAGAAATCATATCCATCAATTTTAGCATAGTAATTTCCTGTTTGTGAACAGTGTATAGCATTAAGATAATATTCATAACTACATCCATATCTAAGATTCATTGGTTGAGGATGTGTAATCATATTGTAAGATTGATACATTGTAATAGCTGCAATTGATCCTGGAGACATTAAATTATGTGGGTGAGCGGTGATAAGATTTAAAGTATTTAAAAATATATTTCTCTGAGGGAAATCACTTCTTTCCGGATCTCTGTTATTTCCTGTGTATTGAATAAATCCTACATGAATATCCATTTGAGAAACACCAGAAACTTGAACATAACATCCTGTTGTAGGGACATCTGATTGTGGGTATACTTGGTAAATACCGGCTGGTTGTCTATCATAAACTAAAATCAATCTGTTTGGATCAGAAGTATCAAAGTTTGTTGGAACAACGGGATATCCAGTTGCGTTGTATAAAGTTGCAAATGGATTGTATGATCCTAATGTTTGAACTTCAATTGAGAATTCATACATGTGATCATCAATGTATAATGGCATAGTTTGATTACATGTTGGGTAGACTGCAAAGTCTATTACAACATTTTCAGCATTGTGATTGAAATCTGGTCTACTTGGCATATCACAAATTGGGAATTCACAATGAGGACCTTAAGGAATATATTAAATACTAAAAAATTAATATCTACCTGTATACCCTGGAACATTACAACCAGTTGTAAAATATTGTTTAGGAATAGAAATACTATCATAATTGGAAAATTCTTGAGGATTAAATAAATTATTATTTAAAGTAACTTCTTTATCAAGGCTCCATGTATGATGGAATTTCTTTAACTCAGCAATATGTTTTGGATCATTATCGTAGATACGAGGAAATGGTTGATTAGCCTGCAGTAATACTACGACAAGACTCGAGAAGAGTAGTATTGTCTTCATATTAATGGAGCAGTATATGACAAAAAAAGAAGAAATTGTTTCATTTTATAGGAGTAATTTAGAAGTTTATTATCAAGAATGTAAAATTCTTTTGGATAAACTGATAATAGGTCGTAAAATTATTGTAATTGAAGATTATTAATTGACTATAGTATAATTTACATTACATAATACTTGTTTACAATCGGTACTTTTTTGATAAGAAGTAATAAAAATTATCAAGAAACATTGTTAAAATTAATTACATGTTACTAATCTGTGAAAGTTTATAATTGGATTATGATTTTTTTATAAATCTAACACTTCTAAAAATATATTTAAATTAGTTATTTCCACTAAATAATTTAAAATATTTTTAAACAATAAGATAAATAATATTAACTTTTTGTAAAAAAGATGTTTTCTCGAGATTTCTTATCTTTAGATATAATAAAACTACTATTACCTAAATTAGCTCCTTTACTTATCTTTTTTTAATACACTTTTGATATAAAAATTTTTATTGCTGATGATTTTTAGTTTTGATGTAATTTGTTGCATCATAAAATATTATAAATAATTATACAGTCATTTGTAATCTTTAAAGGAAAATTTATTTTTATGTATCATAAAGAAATTTATTAATATTTATTTTTATAACGGAAAATATTATACAAATGTCAAGCATAAATAAATTATAATAAATTTTTATTTGAAAAAAGACATGCACAATAAGAGTCATTTTATCGCAAAAATAATTCTAATATTTTCAAATTAAAAATTTTTTCTGATATAAATAAATTATATACACTCCTGTTTTTTTACTGTCTAAAATCAACCGTAATATTTTACTTTAATTAGCAAAGTTTTCATGAAAATACTTTATATAAAAAGTAGTTAAAAAAGTATTTTATTGTAAAATATTATTTAATAAAATGTTTAATCTAATTAAAATATAAAAATATATTTTGTAGAAGATATTTATAGCTGCTGTTCATAAAACATTTATTATTATACAAATGTTTTTTATTATTTATTAAGCAAACAACATTCATATGTATGGTATATATAGAATGGTAAGATATAATGGCGAAAAAAACAAAGATATAATTAATTTCAATCACGTTAATATGAAACAATGCATTAACAATAATGTCTCATTTAATTTATTCTAGTTCTAGAAGATATTCTCATTAGAAAATAATTAGCTTTTTAATTAAAATTAATTTCAGATATACTTCAAAAAGTTCACATAATTTGTTCATATTTAGGTGTTTCATGACAAAATTCTCAACTAGTAATTTTTAATGCAAAAACTTTTAAAGCAGGTATAAATAAAATTTATTTTTAAATATCCAATTTTTCCAAGAATTTAAAAAAAAATTAACCAAAGATTATCGTTGAAATTAAATTTAACAAGTTTTTAAATAATATATATTTTTTATACCTTTACATTTGAAGAGACTAATAAAATTAGACAGTTAACATCTAAAAAATAATGAAGGATTACTTTAAATTAATTAAACGATCAATTTACTTTTACTTCAATAAAAAGACCTGTTGATTTTTCCAGTCTACTAAACAATTAAATTTAATGTTTTTTTGACAATTTAAAAAACTTTATAACAATTAATACTTTATTAACAACATTTGAAATATAAAATTTCCCATTTCATTTTTCATTATTGTTTTTTTATTAACTGAACAATAAAACTATTCTACACAATTGATGCTTGATATTTTTCAATATAATGTAATTTATAAAATAATACAAATACTGATGTATTTACATTAAATATCATTTTATATTACTAAACATTTTATATTAGCTTAAAATTTTATAATATTAGATATTGTAAACGTGTATTATAATTTAGAAAAGATAATTTTTAACATCCAAGAATATAATTATTACTATTTAAATTAATAGGCGGCTTAGTTAATTCTAGAGGCGTACTTATTTACCATGTTCTTTCGTTACATTAAAGAATTACTTTGTAGTTAAGCATTTGTTATGGAAGGTAGTTATGACAAATACTAATTATACTGAATTATTTTATGAATGGTACGTTCCAGATCTACATTATCTATCAACAGCTATTGAATTGGAAATTTTAATTATACCGATATTTATTGTGAATCTTTTCTTCTTTACATTTTCATTTAATAGTACAAGCTTGAAAAAAAGGCAATATATTAAAACGTATATCAATACATTAGCGGTACATTATTTATTTTTATCTATTTTGGCATTCATAATCTGTAATTGGTATATTTTTGCTGTCATTTTTGCTAAAGGAATTCACACTTTAACATGTATTATAATTCATCATCTCAAGTATATTTTAATTACTTCAATCGCTACAATTCCAGCAATTTTTGCTCTATATCGTGTTATGCTAATTGTTTTCAATATAAAAATATGTATTGCCATTAATTGTATACTTTGGTTTATACTTAATTTTTCATCATTATTTGAAATTATTCATATCTTATTTTTTAACTCAGTTATTGTTGAAAGTAGTGTATGTGGTAAATACATTTTTAGTCAAAACAAAGTTATTCATTTAATAAGAACAGCTGTAATATTATTATCGCCTGTTTTTGCACTTATTCTTAACTTTGTGACATTTGATTTTTTTAAAAAACGCAATAGGAGAGAACCTGAATCTAACGTTATCAAAAGAGAAAGATTAATTTTAATAAACATAACACTACAAGGTATTTTGTCTATATTATGTCAATCACCAACTGCAATTCTTACATATTTAACTCAAGCATGTAAGTTTATTTATAATTCTACTGTTTATCAAAAATATATATATTTTTAGATTTAATAAATATACCAAGTATCTATTATTTAATAAGTAATTTTCTTCTTTTTTCACACTTTGGAATAAGTACTTTAATAACAATAATATTTTTAAAAGATGTTCGTCAAGAAATTTGTGAATCTTTTAGTGGATATGTTGATCGCAAGGTGATTAAAAGTTTCATGAAAATTTAATTATTTATCTTAATAATTACAATTTTGTTTCATTTAAATTTAATGAATCCTTATTGTTATTTTCACCATTAATTAATAAATCATCTACATGTACTTCTTTCATAATACCCCATGATTGTGGTTCACCGGATCCAAAAATGACAAAAACGATTGATGATAATAACCAGAGAGTTCCTAATACATATAAAACTGTATTCCAGCTTTCTGGATTGTTAGGATCTTTTAAGAATGAAACAATCCATGGTGAAGCAATTGCTCCAATAACAGCTGTTACATTAAATAGAGAAGATATAAGACCAACTATTGCTGGTGCTAATATAATATGAGAAACAAGAAAACCTGACACACAAACACCAAAAAATGCTGATATCCATAGAAAACATCCCACAGAAATATATGGCTTTGTACAGTCATTTAAAAATGGTAAAGCATAAAGACCAATTGCAACACCTACACCTGAAACTGCCTGAGATAATTTTACTGATTGTGTAGATGTTAGAATTTGTTTCCTTTGTAAATGCGTCATAAAATATCCCCAGCCAATTTTTGAAACACATTGAGCAATAAATGGTAATGAACTATAAAATCCATTATCCATTATGGAAACATACAACGTGTCTTTGAAATACGTTGGAAGGTACATTGTAACAAAAAAATTATACATCATAGCAAAAAAATTACATATTAATGTTGATAATAATGGCAATGATGTTATCATTGACATCCATGGTATTGAGAAATCTTTTTTAAATCCCTTATTCTTATGATTAGTCATATGAGCTTCAAGATAATTCCTCTCTTTTTCATGCATCCATTTGTCTTTATGAAATTTATTTTTTACGGTTAAACCCCATAATAAAGACCACATAATAAGGCAAACTGATAACAGATAAAATACGCCTACCCACCCAAAGGAGCTGTCACAAAAATATGCAGTGACGGGATTTCCAATAAATCCAGCAACCTGAACACCGCTTGTATATATAGCCATTGCTACTGGTGACTCAGATTTTGGTATCCAATTGGATAATATATGATTGAAAGCAGGTGAAGAAATGCCTTCACCAAGACCCATAATAATTCTTGAAGCAATTAATGGAACGTAACCATAATTATATGCTAAATATGGAAAAAGGGCACTTGTTATTAAAAATAAAGTTGCTGAAAGTAGTAAAAGATTTTTCGGTGAAGATCTATCTGCTAATATACCGGCTGGTACGATAGTTATAATGGCACCATAGAAATTACCCGACAAAATCATATTTTGTATATTAATATTCCAATTAAAAGTTCCCCCATAATCTTTTGCTTTTTTTTGGTCATTATTATTTGTTTTATCATCTTTTAAACATTTATCAGGAATTTTTAAACTGTTTGTATAATTAAAATGTGAATTTTCTAAATTGACAGCAGTTGAATTTACCATACAAACCATTGAAAGTCCTAAGTTAGTACGAGCGAAAAAAAATAGGCATATTCCAATCATTAACAATAAAGTAATATGAAACCGCCTTGATTTGAAGTGAATATAAGCTTAAAAATATCTTTAACATTTTATATGATACAAAACATACAATGTTTAATAATTTCATCAGTCATTTTATTATAATCTAAAATATAAAGTAAATAAAAGATGTCAATTTTTTTATCAACTTGTAAAGTGCAAATACAATATCATATCCTGCTTTTCTCTTATATGCAAATAAATAACAGTTGATAACAAATACTACGTATGATATTAAAAATTACAATTATTAATGAATCGTTAATTACATGTAATCTATATAAAAAGTTTGTACTATTGACGGGGAGAGTCTTATAAAAGATTAGTAAGAATTATGGGAATACCTAAATAAATTAAATTGATTCATTAAAGTTATCATTTTATGTATTTTTATGCCATATATGTTATATAAAAATATTTTGTACTTAATGAAATCTTAGGGATGTGTTTTTGATATGTATAGGAAAGGAATAAATTTATTGAAATTAAATATTATTTTAAGGTTTGTTATCAGTGATGAATATCTATATATTACTAAGCATTTTTCCCAAGGAAAATTAATTAAGCACATAAAGAACAATTATGCTAATGACTTAATAGTATAGTATCTTCATATCTTTATCGTTATCTATAAAATATGATAAAGGATTTATGTACTTATTAGAAAATAATTATAATAATAATATATTCTATTAGATGTAATAACTTTTTACTATTTTAAATGTTTTATTTTATCTAAAAATTGAAAATGTTCTATACAAATAATACTTTATTGAATGTATAAATATCTCTGTGTACTTTAAAATTGTATAATTTTCTTTGGTTTATTTATCATTACTTTTTTGTAGGTATAGTGAAAAATTTTTTTATGCAAAAAACAGAAAAAATGTTCACTTTTTTTATAATTCTTATCAACAAATTTTTTTAAAGACATTTAATTCTTATGTTTTTAAAAATAAAATATTATAAGCGAGCTTTATCTTTATAATCTTTTTTTATCTTCTTTTTCAAAGCTTTACTACTTATAAAGTCATTATTTTTAAAAGTGATGCTTAAGTAGTTGTCTTATACAAATTCAGATTTTATAAAGCTGCATCTGAAATTATTAAGGCTACAAATACGGCACTTATCTTTGCAGTTGTTTGAAAAATCGCCATCTACCCCATTCTAAGAAATTGATGGTAAAATTAAAATTTTATATACAATGAGATCATCTAGTCCAACATAGATTGAAAGTAATAATATAAGGAATATAATGACTAGTAATTTAGATATAAGTGTTTGTGAACATTCGAAACACTTTAAGATATGAAGCTTAAACTTTATCATACGTGTTTACTAGCTTTTTCCCCAACATATTATCATCTTATCAAAGATGTAAGTTTTTGTCTAGAAGAGAGAAATCTTAAAAGGTTTGGATGACGTGGAAGTCTGCCTTATTAGGGTTTTCGCTCTGAAGGATGTAATTTCTTCTCTGATAGAATCTGTGTTTTAAATATATTAATTAATCTTTTTTATTAAAATAACTATTTTACTATCTTAAATTCTCGAGTTTACTATCATCAATTGTTTGTTATTAGCCAAATTATATTCGTCATTAGAAATTTCTTTTACCCAATTTTGCTTTTCTCCAGATCCAAATATCGTGAAAAAGAGAGATGTTATCAACCATATTATACCGATAAATCGTAAAACATTATTCCAGCCATTATATTTATCTAAACTTTTCAAATATGATATTAGATATGAAGTTGATCCAGCACCGAAAACCCCCACAAATATTTTAATGATGTAATACTCCCAATTAATGTTGGTGATAGCATGTAAATACTAGTAAAAAAACCATTCGCTGAAATTCCAAAAAAAGATTGAATAAAAGCAAAACAAATTACTGTTTT